>JACCPG010011355.1:0-118355 GCA_016069955.1 Drepana arcuata
AGGTACTTCCACAAAGATACCGAAGCGAGTAGGCAAAGGTGTCATATCACCCACGTCAGCACAAGTTTTGAATGCTGTCTTTCAAGTAGGTATGATCTTAAATGTATGCAGGCTTCCTTGCAATGATTTCGTTCACAATGGAGGTCGTGAAAATTTACGAATTACTTAAACTAGGTACCTAATGGTACCTACTAAGGTTGAGAAAATTTCTATATTCCTATGCTAAGAGTCCCCGAAGGGGTAGGCAAACGTGTATAGGTGGTACCCACACACCCACTTTCTGCCAGAGATATATTTTAGTTGCCAACGTGACAAGCACGACTATACATCCGCCTTTGAATTTCTTCTCAAACGTACGACAAATACTCCTCTCATAAACATAAACAAATGACAAGCTTGGAATCACGTGACAATGTATCTCAGTCAAATCTCACTCGTTGCAAATACTTTGCATTTCAGTGTTCTATATGGTACAAATAACTTCCCTGATGGCATATAATGATATGCCATCAGGGAAGTTATTTGTGATGACGTGCTAAGTGGACCCCATGTATGTACAAGCCGATGTAACGCCATCAAAAAGATTAAGTGGAGAAAGCAATGTCATATTTGAAGTACTCAATGTATTGCTAACGAAGGGAGGAGTTGAGTTCTATGGACATTGATCTGATAAGCTGAATCTAAATTGAATTGTGTTTGTTATGACTCATCCCATACAAGTCCAAGTGATTGCCTAAATTTTATTCTGACATATGTATGCCTGAGTGTATGTCATGTTACGGGTACACGCCACTACGTGGAATAGGTGGATTAACTTAATTTGACCCGCAGTTTCACTCGCGCTCAGTACATATATTTGAATTTTATTATACATGTATATGAAAAATATACGTAGTTTTAGTTACTTGTGTTAATATTATTTATTTACCGGTGGAAGTTCTATCAAAATGTGTGCAGCCTTCAAAGGTACGCCGGAAAAATAGACAGACAGATAAAACAAATATACATTTGGTTTGTGTTACATTAATGTGTTGAAAAATGCTGCTACTTTGATGTAACAAACAAACACTTATTTTTTTTAATTAGTATATTCATTTTAAAACTAAAACTATTTTTTCTAATGAGTTTTGGAAACTTTCTTCAAACGAACTCCGTCGAATGCTTACGAGGCAGATGGCAAGTCTTTTGTAGTTCCTCAAGCATCAGTATGCATATCTTGTTTCTTTTTTCTAAAACGTATGCAGCTTTCGTCAAATGGTTCTCTTCACCGTCAAGCTCATGGTGTAATCAATGCAGTTAAGATCATTGGTACTATCGGGGCATTCGGGGCTCGAACTATCAATCGTGATATCATAATGTTGGTATCCGAAAATGTGTTCAAATTTACACTCTCTCTCTGAGAAAGAATTAACGTGGGTAGCATTATATATCACCCAGAATTTTTTCGTGAATATCTCGGTTAATACATTAGTATAACGGATAATTTTAGGGCGTGTGGGTACTGAATATACCTCTGCCTACCCTTCGGGGACTACTTGTGGGAAGGTGTGGGGATATATATCTTAATCTTAATATATATATATATATATATATATATAAATTACGTGTGACGTTGTTTGTTCGCGACGAGGGTCCTAAACTACTTAACCGATTTCAATCAAACTTACACACCGTGTGCAGTTTGATCTAACATAAAATACATACAAAAATACAAAACATAAAATTGATAGGATAGCTTACATCACAATTGGACCCGATCGATTGAATTGGACTCGATCGAACGGAGGTGACGTTGCGATCGTGTTTCCGAAAGTTTAACTTTTTCACCCGGGCGAAGCTGGGCGGGACAGCTAGTAATTTTATAGTGACAAAATATTTCCGTGGATCCTAAATTAAAAGGGCCGATGTTTTAGGTCGATATAGAGCCCTAGTGGCCAAGTGCTTCGAGTAGTCGCTTGCAACAAAGATTGCAAGTCCGAACCCCGTTATCCAAATAAGGTTTATCATTAACCAAAGAGTATATCCTCACACCATCCCATACGGGTCGTCGAAGGGATAGGTAGACTATATGTAGATATATCGACGGGTGCAAAGTAAAAAGAGTCAACTGCAATTTAGAGATTTTTGTTTTATTGTAAAAACTAACTTAAAATATCATGTTCTACAACATAGCAAAAACAAAAATACAAATATCACCTTATTTTTGGTACTTTTCTCACGTAAAAGAAGACAACTACGCCTGTCTTGTGAATTTGCACGATGTAGATGCAGATACCTACCGCTGGCCGTTTATGCGCGGTACGCGCGGGTGGGCCGCGGTCACTCATATAACGTCATCAGTCAGCTGACATGTTCTTGGCCGGCCGGCGCGAATATTTGTTTGTTTTGGTTTGTTAAGTGATAAAGTGTGTGTAAAAGTGTTATCATATTAGTAAACAGTTTGAGTTCAACTCAATAGACATGGACAGACGTAAATTATTGGTGAATTTGGGCAAAACGAGACGACAATGCGCTATTATGAACCGAGAAGATCTATTACAACTTATCAATAACGACCGTGACACTAGTTCAGGTACGTATTTTTTATAATACAAGTTTAATGTTATTGTTATTTTGAACTTAAATCATATTTAGTTGTTGTAATTATGAAAATAGATTATCATTGATATTCTTAGTTATGAAACGACGCATAAACGACTATCTGCCATATAGCTTTTTCTACGTTGCGATTGTGACGTATTGTTTGCTATGTTTATGAGTACCTAACTATGTTAATTCTTATTGTTAGCTATATTAATTATCTTATAATGAAATTATATTATCTTACTGTTATTTTTTACTATTGTTTCATGTTCAGAAAGTCCGAAAAGACCTTTTAAAGAAGATGAAAGCTTACAGAACATAAGCGATGGTTTTTTCGAAGAAAATGCTGTGTTGGCCGATGAAGTTATTGAAAATCTTATAGATGACCTTGATGTGTCAGCGATGAAGACAAATGAGTATCAGTTAACTTCTCAAGATTTTCCCCCATGTTCTGTGTACTCTAGGTCGATCACACCAGTTCACTCTCAATTTGAAATACAAATTAATTCCGAAAATTTTGATGTTGATAATAGAGAGTCTTCGAGCAAATTATCGGATACACCAACGCCCTAGAATACAATTCATTTACTTCAAGTCCACCACGTCCATTATCAGAATTTGATCACTTTCATTATAAGCGCAAACTTTCTATCTTCAATTTTACTGTTTTTGATATGGGACGTAAAAACGGAACATGTTATATGCGGCCTGAAACTATAGCTAAGCGGGGTTCAAATGAAGTGGCTAGTTGTCTTTATAATTTTATACAACAGTCAAATGATAGAGGTATCAAAGATATCCGCCTGTGGTCCAATAACTGTGGCGGTCAGAACAGGAACCGTATTGTATTTCTTATGTATGTATACTGCTCCCAAAAATATAGCATTGATATTCATCACAGATTTTTGGAGAAGGGTCACACCCAGCAGGAAGGCGATAGCGTCCACGCATTAATTGAGAAATCTTCGAAGAGAAAAATCATTTTTTGTCCTGAAGAATGGTATACACTCGTTCGGTTGTGTAAAACGTCGGGCGATGCTAATGAGGTTATAGAAATAACACAGGACCAAATTTTGGATTTCAAAATGTGTATAAATGATTTTAAATTGACAAAAAATACGGACAATGAGAATATAAAGTGGAATCAAGTTCGAGAAATAGTCGTTAAAGCAGAGAATCCTTACATAATATTTTATAAATATGGTCTAAATGATGAAAACCCCAAGCGAATTGACTTGGTGCGAAAAGTAACTACTCGTTCCCACCGTGGCTTTCATGATCCCAAAAAATGTTATAATGAACCCATTATGATTACAAGTGCCAAGTACAAAGACTTAATAAGCCTCTGCCAGCAAAATTTGATACCTCCTAGATATCATAACTTTTATAAAAATTTTAAACATAGTTCCTGTGCTGATGGTAATGAGACTGAATAATTTTTGAATTGGTTTTAAAATAATTAAAAATAAGAAATTCTTCATAGGTTTTTAGTATTGATACAGAGTTTTATTATTGTTTAGAATTTAATTTTATACTTACTTATATCATAAGTGATAGACCTACTCATAACGGTACGAACGAATAGAACGTACTTTATAGGATTGATTTTCATTTTTGTGTTAACTAAGTCATCGAAACGACTCTAAGGCCTCGTTTAATTTAAGTTTAATTAAAGGCCTAACTTGATTATTGTAACTGATATATTTTTTTTTAAGTATAAAAAGTTTAAGCTTTCTAGATTTTATTTTAATTTTTTTTTTGTTTTAAACGATGTTTATATAATTTTACTGTTGAACTCTCAACCAAAGATCCTGCAAAGACCTACCTCATTAATTATGAGTAAGATTCTTATTGATTTTATTTTTCTTTTCAAAAATGTATGAGAAGTTACGTTTTTTACGATAATAAATGAATGATTCCTAAGTAAATATTTCATTTAACCTCCTTCTAAACCGTGTACCTTAGACAGAAACACCTTACACCTTACCGACGCAGAAAAAGACATCTGCGAAATTATGTTCAGAACTTGATGTATTTAAGATGTAAAACGCTCCTTAGCTAATTTTAATAATAAGAACGGTTACACTTTTCGTATTTTCTGAAATATACCAATTAAACGTTACTAAATCCAAATTTTGGAATTCCCACGTAGTAACGACCAAGTGGTAGTTAACACAGTTGTCATATTTTTAAGCGCAGTGTAGATGCAGACAACTACAATATCTCATAAATTAAATATAATTAGAAGAAATGAAATATACATGTCGATATATTATTAAATAATGAAGCAATGATGAAAATTTCAATAAATTTGGTTTAAAATTGACAAAATGGGAGCATTTTTTCCTATTATTCGCTCTCCTGAAAAGTTGCTGTTTTGTAGATGACTCTTTTTACTTTGCACCCGTCGATATATTATAATAATATAATATAATATATCCTCACGCCTTCCTACAAGGGTCCCCAAAGGGGTAGGCAGAGGTGTATAGCTAATACCCACACACCCACTTTCCGCCAGAGATATATAAGGTGCCAACGTGACAGATGGCGAGTCCATCGCCGTTACTCAAGCACGACTATACATACGCCTTTGAATTTCTTCTCAGACGTATGCAGGTTTCCTCTCGATGTTTTCCTTCACCGTAAAGCTCGTGGTGTGACTAATCACTGTACTTAAGTTCAGAAAAACTCATTGGTACAGTCGGGATTCGAACTTGCGATCTTTGCGTCGCAGGCAACTGCTCGAACCACTCGGCCACCACGGCTTTTTGTATATATATATTATAATATTTGATAATAATATGACATTGCATTGCTACACGGGATGGGCAGAGAAAGTAGAGCGCCAGTTGGTAACATAAAGTGCATATTTTGAAGAAAAGTGGAATTTATTTGTATACAATTTGACAGTTCGGCCGAAAGTCTGCAATAACAGTTTAAAAATAAATACTGTCATCGATTGACCCAGGTAAGCTAAGCCTTATTATATTACTACATTTAAAAGGAACTAAGTGGGTGTGTGGGTACTACCTATACACTTCTGCCTACCCCTTCGGGGAGCCTTGTGGGAAGGCATGAGGATATAATAATAATTATAATTTAAGGTACTGCGAAAAAGTTTAACTTAGGTCTGACCCAATACCTAACATATTAGAAATTCTTATTCTCTTCACATAAAAGCACGAGGAACTGTTATAAGGTTAATAAAACCTCACCGTTTGAGTGTTGACCTCACAAATAAAAAACTCAAGATAACTTACTTCTCAATCGCCACGCCAGAAAAAAGTTCTAGTCTTCCATCTTCATCACTCGACCCAGGCGCCGCACTGCAGACGACCACTGCTGTTGCGAGTACTAAGCACAACACACGCATCTTATCCGCTGATAAAGTAAAGCCTTCAGATCCTCCGAGGTCAAGGAATGAGGGAAGAGTGAAACGGGCCACGGATACAGAGCGCTTTTATATATCTCGTATACATGTTTTGTAAGCCGAATGTTCCAAAATGCTTGAGTGGAACGCGCCGTTTTGATACTCGACTTATTAGGCGTTAGGCGGCCAGGCTTACCAAAAAGAGATATTGAAATATTGGTTTAAGATTACAAGAGTAAGGATGCGTATAGTTTATTTAAATCTGTTTTCTTTTCTTTAATGATTAATGTATGATGGTAATATAATGTGTATTGTTCCTGGTAAGAGTTCTTGATTTCCAAGTCTGCAGTCACGGATGCCACTTACGCTAGGGGCAGATATTATCGTGACGAACACGAATTGTACCTACACGTTTTATGTATATCTTTGGCTAGTTTATATTGTTCAGACTTTGTTCCAAAATTGTAGGAGTATATTTTAAATCAATATTTTACCAAGAGAATTTACCAAACAGCCAATTATTAAATATGATCCCAATTTGACATAAAAATAAAAAAAAGGGTTTATACTTCAACATTTTCAAAAAGTATCAAGCACTGCTAGTCAGACTATAGTTGAATGTTCATTCATACAACTTATGAGTATGCGCAGGCGTCAAACAAAGCTATGACGATAGCCTGAAGTACTGAACTTGGACAAATATACAACAGTACTTTGTTGTTGAAAATTAGTTCTTAGTGCTGTCAATATAAAGTTGTGTTACGCTTTCTTTCCTACTCTATTTAGAAAATTCCGTATATCTTACACAAATTGCTACTTATTTCGATGTGATAAATATTATTATGTGATCGACCATTGGGAGTCAGTTAAGAGACCGAGTTTGTACTAAAGTATAATTGACATGACATTGTATTTTTATCTCTAGTATGTACATATATGTGATAAAATATCATAAGTAGCATACATACATATGTACTTAATTATCAAGTATATCAAAACGCTGGCTCACTCACGGGCTAGGCAGAGAAAAATGAGTCTCTAGAATTACAGATTTCAATCCACCCTGATATACGATAAATGAGATATGTTTAAACAAATAGACTGATGGTCTTTGATACCTACGGATACGTCTTTTATATACATACATCCTCACGCCTTCCCACAAGGATTCCCGAAGGGGTAGGCAGAGGTGTATAGGTAAGGCCCACACACCCATTTTCCGCCAGAGATAATTTAGGTGCTAACGTTAAAGATGGCAAGTGCATCGCTGTTACTTAACCACAACTGTACATACGCCTTTGAATTTCTTCTCATATATAATAATAGTTACAAAATTAACTTTTTTACATAAATGTTGCATACGGGCGGGGTTCGAACCCATGTCTAGCAATAAGCACATAAGATACACGAGGATTTTAGTCTTTTGCTTTCTTTATTAACGTTACTTTATTATGCAGTATGCATTGCCCTTTATACAGTTATAAAGTAATAATAACACACTTCAAATGGGTTCTTAAATATATACATACTGATCTTGTAAAAAGGTAGTTTGTTTGTTCAAACGCGCTAATCTTACGAACAACTTTTGTGATATGAAAAAAAGCATACAACCAAAAAGCTATTATAGGAAATATTTACACGCTAGTGCCTAAGCGAACATAGCAATCTATATATATATATATATAAATGTTATGTTGGTTTGTGTACGCTTCAAAAACTCAAAAAGTTCTGCACCGATCAAGCTGAAATTTTAGGCGGACCGCATGCTTGTTTGCCACCCGTGTGGTATAAAAGGTTATTAGGTAATGTGTACGCACAACCACGACTAGACATACGTCTTTTGAATTTCTTTTCAAACAAATGTTTTATGAAATTTAACGCGGGTGGATCCTCGAGGCAGAGCTAGTTTTGTATATTCTTTATGGCACATTAGGAAACTTGGCACTGCGTCTGCTATTCATACATTCCAAGTTTATTTGTCATTATATCAAACTTTCACGAGGATGTGTGTTTATTGACACATACACTCACATTTAGAGCGCCAGTTCTCTCTAGACATACATACATACCTCTTTCGCTTCGTCCACATTCATCGTCTCTTCATACATGCTGTCGCTCTATACTCTCTGCCTGCGTTAGGAACTCGGCGTGATGATATGGATGTATTATTACATTTGTTCCCGAAAGACAGGAATCCAAACTAAGTTTGTCAAAGAAATATATATCCAGGCAGAGGTGTACAGGTAATACCCACACACCCACTTTCCGCCAGAGGTATATTAGGTACCAACATGGCAGATGGCAAGTCCATCGCCGTTACTCAAGCACGACTATACATACGCCTTTGAATTTCTTCTCCGACGTATGTAGTTTTTTTTTATTTATTTGGGTTTCATTGTTTTTTTTTTTTTATTTTTATTCAACTGTTCCTGGCTTAAAGCTGTAAATACTACAGTTACTATTTCTTTATAAAGAGTTATAACACCAGTTAATCTTGGTTATGCTGATTACCAATTTTATTTGATGATTAAATTGTTATTAGACTAGAAGACTATAACATATTAAATTAATGTTATTAATTACAACAAAAATCCATGGTGGCCGAGTGGTTCGAGTAGTTGCGACACAAAGATCGAGCAAGTTCGAAACCCGACTGTACCGATGAGTTTTTCTGCACACCTTTGCCCACCCCTTCGGCAACTCTTGTGGGGAGGCAGGGGTATTTATACAACAAAAAAAACTATCAAGTTTATAAACCTTGAAGATTTTATTCATTATTTTGTAACACATTTCTTATTCTAACCGAGAAAACCATTTGTGACTATTTACAAAGAATGGTTTCTCCAAACGTGCCAAGGTCGCTCGACTTTCACCAGACCCTGGGATCCTGGGGTCCCTGCCCACTCCAAGGTCGTGACAATGAACTTGACTGCTAACTTTCTATTTGTGCTTTATAAGGAAAAATTATAGATAAATCAGTATAAGCCTAACAGAGTGTTAATTGAAGTTTTAAAATACACAGCTGTGTACCACAGTTTCACCAATGTAAATTTGATTTTAATTATAAAAACATTATCTATGTGTTAATCCAAGTAATAAATCTCAGTGCCAAATTTCATCCGGATTGAGTAACAAAAATCAAACTTTACTTTTTTTATTTAGAACAGTTTTACTTATCAATTCCCCTTCTCCTAATGTGAACGAGCAAGATCCCTGATGGTAAGTGGTTACCGCCGTCTAAGCTGCAGCGCTTGCAGCAAACTGTAATTTGTAATTTAAATTATTATCGGAGTAGTCAAACTTAAATAACCAGATTTTTTTTATGACGCATATTCCTAAAGTGAATAAATAACATTTCTCATTTCAATGTAACTCCCGAATGAAAGGGAAAGATTATTGTATAGATTACGAGAAAATGTATAGATAATATCTTAAATTTTCCCGTGAAATTACCTTTAACCAATTCATGAGTTAATTTATATAAAAATGTGTTCTACCGCTTGTATAACGGGGAGTGTTCTGCAGAATTGTTCGACATGATGTCCACTTCCATCTTCTACCACCGCACCTCTGGCCATCGACGGGGAATTCATCCCCATACCTTGGAACCACAAAGGTCTCGCACTGTGCGTTTCCAAAGGAGTTTTCTTCCGCGAATGCTCAGGCTGTGGAATGAGCTCCCCGTTGAGGTTTTCCCTGGAGAGTACAGCATGGAGTTCTTCAAGAAGGGTGTGAAAAGATTCCTGCAGGGTCGGCAACGCGCGAGTGTTACCCCTGGTGTTGCAAGCGTACATAGGCGGCGGTAACCGCTTACCATCAGGCGGATCGCATGCTTGTTTGCCACCCAAGTGGTATAAAAAAAAACAAAATAAAAAACTAAGAAAATCTCTTCAGTAATTTATCGTCAGATTTTACATATACTATAGTAGACGCGGGCGCATCGTACACAGTAATGGGTGAAAATTACATAATATCATACTGGTTTTGAGTACGTTGGCACACTTACAACTTATACAATATGACATAACTATATGTTATATGCTACGTTGGTTTGGACACATAGAAAGGATGATTGAAGAAAGATTGACGAAACAGATATACAAAGCAAAAGTGTGTGTAAGAAGAGGCAGAGGAAGGCCACGTTCCAACTACCTAGATCAAATAGATCGGACTCTCAAGGACGGGAACGTTAAGAGTACTCGAAACCGACGAGCATGTATGAAGAGACTGATGAATGTGGACGAAGCGAAAGAGTTACGTAAGTCTAGAGAGAACTGACGCTCTATACTCTCTGTCTACCCCGTTAGGGACTTGGCGTGATGATATGTATGTATGTATATGTTATATCTAAGTAGATTCTTCTCTATATTATATTGAATGACAAATTCTGTATGATGTTGGTATTACAACTAACTGCCGTAGATGCCTTGTCATTATGACGATATCTGAGTATATAAGAATATAATTCTTCTACGACACATCCTTAACTATAAGATTGGTTTTTTATTTCATAATGAAATAGGTATGTATTGTCATGTTTGAGTAACGGCGATGGACTCGCCATCCGTCACGTTGGCTCCTAAAATATATTCTCTGGCGGACAGTGGGTGTGTGGGTGTCAAAGAATATATAACGTTCAAATGTAATTAAAATGATATCCCACCACTAGCTTTACGGTGAAGGGAAGCATCGTGAGAAGCCTGCATAGGTATGAGATGTTTGTAATAGTCGTGCTTGGGACACGGCAATGGACTCGCCATAGGTCATCATCAAATTCCATTCAGTAGTTCTAGCGTGAAGAGGAACAGACATGCACACAAACAAACGTGTTTATAATCTTAGTGAGGTTAAGAATATATTGTGAACTAGCTGCCCGTCCTGGCTTCACATGGGTGGATAATTTTTTTTTCTTGCTATTAAAATAGCCTATATCAATTAATCTGTGATAATTCAAATGGTAAATGAATTTTTAAAATCGGTCCAGTACTTTTTGAGTCAATTCTTTACAAACATACTTACATACAAATCTTTCCTCTTTATAATAATTATTACTAGCTGTCCCGCCCAGCTTTGCATGGGTGGAAAATTTCTGAAACACGACCGCAGCGCCACCTATCGGGTCTAACTGTTATCCTAAACCATTCTCGAATCCACCTGAAGTCATACAGAAAATTTCATTAAGATCGGTCCAGCCGCTTAGGAGTTCAGCGGCACACGCACAGAAGAAATATTAGGTATATATATTTTTTTATACAAAATTAAATAAAGGATAAATAAAAGAAAGATTTATCCAATTTGGTGCAGTCGTTTGGAAGTTATGCGCGTACAAACATTTCGGTGATTCATTTTTATATATATATAAGATATAGTTATTGTGAATTCCATCTAAGAAGTTTTACCACAGTTGATGGATAGGCTGCTAAACAAAAGCTAGAAAATAAACACTATAATCTGACGTAAAACAGTTTGACAAATTCACGAATATAATGATCAAATCTATATAAATCAATATGTAAAATTTACAACAAATTAACCAGCAGTTTAAAAAAAATAACAAAAAGCTATGTTAAGAAAATGAGTGCCGATAAGGTAGGCTGAAGACGTAAGCTTGCCTCAAGACTTTTGGAAGCTAGCCTATCACTATGGGGAAACGTAAAAGGCGTATTTTCCCAAAGCGAAAGAGATCGGTGTTCAGTCGACCACACCCGATAAGGAGGAAAATGATGTTGCGACACAGAAAGATGAAGGCATTCTTCCACCGGCACAACCCGAAAATGTTTATCTCGCGAGGTGTCAGAAAGATGGTCGGCGGTATTTACACTGTATCAGACAAAGTCAGGGACAAAATAGCTGAGAGTACGATGGCCTTGGACAATCCGTTTAGTGCACAATTTTACGAAGACAGATGTACCATTCAGTGATTATATATTTCATTATCCTAGTTCTTTGTTATGTTACAACAGCATGCAATAAAATATTTAATTTTATGTATTCAAAATTTATTTTCATTGTATCCTGATATCGACGACCGTTCACCAGCCATCAATTGAATGGGTAATCATATCAAATTTGTAAGGGCTTAGTGGTTAGAGGTTCGAACCAATGTGTGCATCACGTGCTTTACGGCGAATAAAAACATCTTGAGGAATTCGCTTAAGTAGAAAGTAACGGCGATAGACTTGCCATCTGTCCAGTTATCAGTTATCCATCTCCTGGGAAAAGGATGTTGTTAGACTTTGCCTATCTATTCGGGGACTCTTGTAGATTTGTTTTCTTTGCATTTTTAAGTTTCTTTTCATACATATAGTCATATTGTATGTATACTTCAATTGGTATGTAGGCTTATTATTATTAATAAAGCATCAAAGCAATTTTGAGCGATTAAAACAATATACTACTAGCATACGGAGTAGATGAGTCTCCGCCAGGCAGCACAGCCATTTCTTTCAGGGTAAAAGCATATCAATCGAAGATTTATTCAAACAAGAAAAACACAGAGTGGCAACGCGCAAGTGATACTTCGGTATCGTGAGCGTTAATAGGCTACGGTAACCGTTTTCCCTCAGGTGGGCCGTATGCTTGTTTGCCACTCTTGTTGTATAAAAAAAAATACGAACTACAATAATAAAATACTCCAACGTACTTATTCAATGCTCTACATCTTTATTTAGTTATAACATGGACGAAATATTAATGATTTATCATTTAAACTCTTGCAGAATACTTAACTGAATTCTTCATTTAATTTCATAATAGTTGTGCTTTATATGCATTAAATTGTATTAATACGTATTCATACAATTGGGCAGTAGCATAATTATGTATATACATATTACGTGATATATATCCTGACTGCCCTGTTAGGGACACAGCGTGATGATTTGTATTTATGTTTGTATATTTATATCGTAAAATAAATATATCTCTGTATATGTACTAGTTGGCCCGCCCAGCTTCGCTCAATCACCAATATTCGTCTCGAACAGTATCGAACCCACGATCTCAAGCTTCGCGGCCAGGATATCTGACCACTGAGTAGGTTCGAGTCTTCACAGCGGGTACGCGTCACCTCTCTTATAGTGTTCATCGTAGTAAACGTGGTCCTCGCTTTTTGACGGTACTTGAATAATTTCCACTTGAGTTTTGGAGTCGTCTTTGCGGTTCTGATAACCATGTGAATGGTCAAACATACCTTTGAGGCTGAGAACTGAAGCCATTACCGTTGAGAAGAATCCCATCATCAGACCTAGAAGAATTATATACGTAAATTCATATCATCACGCCGGGTCCCTAACGGGGTAGGCAGAAATAATAGAGCGCCAGTTCTCTTAAGACTTGCATGATGATGATATTAATGATATCATCATCATCATCAGCCCACTCTAGTCCACTGCTGGACATGGGCCTCCCCTAATGAGCGCCATAGCGCCCTGTCTTATTAATGATATAAGGTTATAAGGTATAAGGCAAGGTTAATCTTGAATGAGATAGAGAGACACTACTTACGTAGCTGCTAAAAGACAACAAAGATTTTAATCCTTATCTTGACTAATTAATAAAATTGATGACAGACTCATCTATCGACTTTGTAATATCGAAATAACAAATTTTTGTAAATTCATATTCATATATTTTCTTTCTAATCTAAGAAATGGCTGGAGCGAATAGAGCCGGGCAGATAGCTAATGCAATACTATAGATATATAATAATAATAGCAGGATAGTCCAAATTTCATATGATATTTCCATAGTACATACCAACAAATACAATTTTCTAATTATATGTTTAATTTTATATAATATATAATATATCCTCACGCCTTCCCACAAGGGTCCCCGGAAGGGGTAGGCAGAGGTGTATAGGTAATACCCACACACCCACTTTCCGCCAGAGGTATATTAGGTGCCAACGTGACAGATGGCGAGTCCATCGCCGTTACTCAAGCACGACTATACATACGCCTTTGAATTTCTTCTCAGACGTATGCAGGTTTCCTCTCGATGTTTTCCTTCACCGTAAAGCTCGTGGTGTGACTAATCACTGTACTTAAGTTCAGAAAAACTCATTGGTACAGTCGGGATTCGAACTTGCTCGAACCACTCGGTCACCACGGCTCGATGTTTAATTTTGAAATGTCAAATGTACCTTTAGCCGATATAAAAGCCAGGGCTTTCAACGCAATGGGAATAAGTAAACTTTTGGCTGCTAGCAACCCTAGTATCACAGGCAGCATATACTTCTTGTGGCCTTTCATCTTGTTTCTGCGTTTGTTCTTCCTGCCTTTCTTGATCACTTTAAAAATGCATTTCTTTAACTTCCCTTTGCCCTTGCGTTTGGACTTGTCTAAATGTTTCTGTTCTTTCTTTGTCTTTTTCTGGGTGCGTTGTTCCGGTTTGATAGTTCTTGTTTGGAGACTCCTTAAAATTTCTGTGTCTGCATTATCTGTTACTTAAACAAGCATTTTTTTAAAATCTATTTTCTAATATGTCTTCACGCTTTTGCACTATCGAACCCGGAGGGGTACACAGTGTACCACACCAACTTTTCGCCAGAGATATATTTTGAAGAAGATGTATTTTTTTGACAAGGGAATAACTGCACTCCTCAATCGGTATACCGAAAAAAACGTATACCAAACATTTGAACTCTTAATTTGAATTCGTTAACGGTAACTGACAAGCTAAAATGGAATCTAAAACCAAATCGTACCTTGCAAAGACCTTGGTGAGAACTTCCCTTGAGATAATATCCATTCCAGCGGGTTCTTAGAGTTGAAACTCCCGTTAGCGTAGTTTTCATGGTTCGTCGGTCCAAATCCGAAAACCGTTTCAGTCTTCACTATCCCATAGTTATTTGTGCTGTCTAAAATGAGACCACGAGAATACGGAAGCATTTTGCTCGTACTAAAATTCTACTACATGCTTTGCTGACATGGCTAGTAGTATGGTGGCACCGTTGGTCGCTGTCAACTTATATACAAAGAATGAGTGCATTATGTCCTATCAAGCGTTGGGTTTTAATGACATCGAGTAATCTTTCTCTTTAACTACTAATTTGTAGAAAGTTAAGTGACATTATGGTTGGTTTTAACTTACATTTACTTAAACATAATGATAGTGAAATTAAAATAAGGAGGTTTGGTGGCCAAGTGGTTCGAGTGGCCTGCGACCCAAAGTTTGCAAGTTCAAATCTCGACTGTGCCAATGAGTTTTTCTGAACTTAAGTACAGTGATTAGTCACACCACGAGCTTTACGCTGAAGGAAAACATCGATAGGAAATCTGCATATATCTGAGAAGAAACTACCTATACACCTCTGCCCACCCTTTCGGGAACCCTTGTGGGAAGGCGTGAAGATGGGGTATGGTGGCCGAGTGACTGACGCCTGCAATGCAAATATTGCAACTGTTAATCTACGTGTTTCTGAACTTAACGGTGAACGAAAACACGGGAGCAAACTTGTATACGTTTAAAACAAAAGAAGTCTTTTGAATTAGTTGTGTAAGTAGATGTAGTTGTGTATATATAGCCACATTTAGGTGCTAACGTGATAGATGGCGAGTCCATCGCCCTTACATAAGTACGACTATACTATCTTTGAGTTTTTTCCAAAGGTATGCAGGTTGTTTCTCGTAGTCTCCCTTCACATCCGCATAAAACTCATTGATACAGTCGGGATTCGAACATACTTCTACGCTCGGCTAACACGGCTCGATGTTACATGGTCAATAATAAAAATAAACTTTATTCTTTAATAAGAAGACGCTTTTGTAACGGAACATCTTTCAATAAGCCGGGCTCAACCCTCGATCAACTTCGAGAGATTATTTCGTACTCACCACAAGGCTTAGAAATGCGACTAAGTGGAGCGAATGATTGCTTGGCAGATGCGAACAGACTGCGATATTGATCTTTATTATTCTTATGGTAAGCGGTTACCGCCGCCTATGGACGCTTGCAGCACCATAGCTATCACTCGCACGTTGCTTTATTTTAATTTCAGTAAATTATTAGGGTAGATGGGTGTAAATATATGTGTATATAAGTATATGGGTGTGTGGGTATTACCTTTACACTTCTGCTAAAGGCGTGAGGATACATACATATCATCACGCCAAGTCCCTAACGGGGTAGGCAGAGAGTATAGAGCGCCAGTTCTCTCTAGACTTACATACCTCTTTCGCTTCGTCCACATTCATCAGTCTCTTCATACATGCTCGTCGGTTTCGAGTACTCTTAACGTTCCCGTCCTTGCGTGGCGTGAGGATAAATATATTAAAGTAGAAAACCACTCAAACGGCCTACCTGATGGTAAGCGGTTACCGCCGCACCAAACACCAAATATAAGTCTTGATTGGTTATTAAAGCCTGCGGTAAATGAATCAAATTTGGATGTTAGAACCCGGCACTTCATTGTCCGGTATTTACTTTAAAGATTTTCTAGATCCAAATCCAACGTGATGTGATGCCAGGACTTGGTGTGATGATAATTGCGTATGTGTCTAATATGATATTTTTTATTTTATTAGACAATAAAAAATATTATATATAATAAAAATATTATGTATACGCTATCGCCGAGTTATTCGAGTAGTCGTCTGCAACGCTAATATTGCAAGTTGGAATCCCGACTTAACCAATGAGTTTTTCTGTACTTAAATTAATTATAGTGATTAGTCACACAACAAGCTTTTACGGTGAACTACGGTGAAGCATCTAAAGATAAAACCCGATAGATTCTCGAATTTCAGTATATACATTTTTTTTTTCACAGAGTTCTGTACCAGAAGAGACTTCCTTTAAGAAATATGCAAGGAATATTGGAATGTAAAATAAAATACATATACAAATAAATATGTGTATAATAATGCAATCATTTCTTAGCATATCATTATTACGTATACATTATGGTAACTTTTACATTCCCTATTGTTAATTTCGTTCGCACTACATTAATAACTAATAATAAATTATTGAATAAATAACTTAAAATTATGTAAATCTATCCAAATAAATTAAGAAAGATGTATTTACAACAACGCGAGCTCTTAATAGGAAAGGTAGACATAAAAAGTCCGACAAAGCTATAAAATACTCATACTGTAGAAGGTATTGTTTGAAATTTATACAAAAATGTATCGCAATACTAAAACAATAGAGCTTATTACAGGTCAGTAATGAATTATTTGGTAGATCACCTGAAGACTAGCAATCTGAGCTGATAACTTGGAGCCGTATATGAAATTGCTAACTTAGTTTGAATGGCAACTTTGAGTCCGTCGACTTAATTATTTAACTAATCCATTCAATATCCGCCCTTTTGGAGTCCCATTACTGCTGCAAACAGTGCGAAGAAGAATCCTGCCAGACCCGTAGCACCAACCAGCAGTATCAGACCTCCGATCATAACTGGTACCAAAGCGAAATACTTCATTTTGTAGGCCAAAAGGAGAGGGAGCATGTATTTCTTCAGCTTCTTCGGTTTCAGCTTTGGTTTCTTGTGGTGTTTCTTCGCTCCTTTGTTCAGCTGGCCTTCGGACTCTTCTTCAACCTCGTATTCTTCTCCATCGTATGCGTCTTCATCATCATCATCTTCATCACCCAAGATATCTGAAACAGGCAGATCAGTTTTTGTTAGTTTCTCAAGTTAATACAATGAATACTTTGCATATTTAGGTCAGCTGACTTGTGTGAAATGTTAAAAAGAAACCTTGATCAAAATGTATGAAAGCTTTGTAATAAAAAATAGTAGATCCGTCTATTTATTTCTCAAATTAATATTCGGAATAGAAAAGAAATAGAATAAGATCTTTTTTTCGAAACCGTAAAGCAAAAGTCCCCTGGCTACATTGGGGCTGCCCGACTTTGGTAGTAAGTTTTATTTGACTAAAGAAGACGGGTAAGGATAAGGATAAGATTTTTCAAATTTATTGAGGTCTTGAAGCATTAGCCGAAATTACGTTACGTTACATAAATTCATGATTAAACAATAAATTCCATGGAATACAGTAATAAAGTCAACCTGATTAAGTTTGAGAAGGAATTCAAAGATTACTATTAAATATATGCCTTGGTGGTGACGACAAACTTATCTTCAACTATCTAATCCGTCAACACTTAAAACATGTGAGGTGGAATGAAATAGAATCGAGAACTATTATGGAAATGAGTGAAGATGAGAAGAAATTTAAACCAAAACCTAAAATTTCCTTTCCTACGCCTCCAAGCTCCAAGGTCCAATTTTGAAACGTCAATAGTTATTACTGCGTCATTTGCCGTGTTCTCTCCGAGGGCCTGAATTTCAACAAAATAGTAACTTTCCGCTTGTGGACGTAAATAATGAGTGTAGCTGTACACTCGGTTGTGGATCGAAACACGCCATTGATTTTATTACAGTCTTTGAGCGACAGTAGTTATTTGGATCAATCAGTTGTATGATGATCCTTGTCCTTTAGCTTTTACTGTTTATTATCGAAAGTGGAGTGAAATTTACCAATTCCGAGCTAAAAATTTTTATGCTCTGGAAATTTCAAAATTTCCCATAATTTCACTTTCTTTTTCGAATTGAATTCGCTCTGTGTAACTTAATATCTTACTAATAAAGATTTCTATATAAAAAGCGTTTGGAGAATTCATCTAAGCCTTTGTATAAGGAAATGTTTTGAATGTTATAAAATTTTATCAGTAGCTTTACTGTGAAGTACATTATCAAAAGGTAATTTGTATAAGTGAGAGAATTATTTTGAAGACGCATGTGCAGCTGTGACTGTGAGATGGCGGCGGAATCGTAGTTATCACGGTGAAGAATTGTGATATCTTACCCCTGTCTAATCTTACGGATATCCTCGAATATATCTTCGGATATTGTGCGTAGACATAAGGACGCACGAAGACATTTATCTTCCGTTATATATCGTTAAGGGAACTAAGAGTAAGCAGAGGCTTAAAAGCACCTCTTTCGCTGGAGATATATTTTAGAGCAATAAGTAACCATATTTCCTGCCAAGATTATCTATATATATAAAAATGAATGTTTGTCTGTATGTCCTTTATAGAATCGTAAACTGCTGGACCTATTTTAATGAACTTTTCTGTGTCTTCAGGTGTATTCGAGAATGGTTTAGATTCACAATTGGAGTGAGAAGCCAGAAGAGCCCGGTAGGTGCCGCTGCGGTCGTATTTTAGGTAATTTTATTTTTCGCCCAAGCGAAGCTGGGCAAGACAGCTAGTATTTTAAAAAAATAACATTAGGGATTTGAATCGATAAACTTGACTATGCAGGAAAGTACAGAAACTCGGCCACCACGACTCTTAATTATAGGTAAATAATTGTTGTATTATATCAAGTGAAATGGAATAGTTTTTACAAAGCATGCGTGCAGTAACATCGTGATACACAAATGTTGTTAACCTACCGTCACGTAATGCGTGAAAGATTGTAATAATTGAAATCGTAATCGTTCATTACTTTGCATGACAAATCATAAAATCTATACATACACGAAATTGATCTCCTCATCGCGGTGGGCTCTGAAAAACCCTCAGGCTTCTCAATGATGGGCTCTTCATCAGCATCCAAAGATCTCTTATGAAATTCCTGATCCCTCATCAGCGGTATCGACTTAGGTTCAAAAGTCCTCATCAAAGGCCCAGATTGTTGCGTCGAATTATCACTTTTCTCTTTGGCAATTGGCATGTAATTACCAGGGAAAAGAAGTTCTGTTTTGTATTTCTTCACATCGTCCCGTGAATAGTACACATTCTTCTCTATCTGGGATTGATCGCTTCTTCTCAGAGGTATGGCGCGAGGTCTGAACGCGTACTCCCGGTATGCGTAAGGCTTTGCAACTCTGGCCGTTGTATCGAACTGATCACTTCCGTAGCTTGAAGGTTGTATCACAATAGAGGCACTGGTCACATTGACAACAGCTGATCCATCACTATTAGAAGCACTTGAAAGTGACCATAACTTCGTTAACTTGTTCTCGTATTCTTCATCAGCTGATGTAATTACAATTAAACACACAAAAATTGGCGCAAATAGCTTCATGATTGCTAATGAAATTATTCTCGTCACAGATACTAAACGACACTAATTATACAATATGAATCACTTCACTTTTATTCAGTTCGTGTTTCGATCATCCCTCCCGGTGGACCACCATTTTGTTGCAAGCGATAGCGCAAAACTGAATTACAATGGTTGCTAGACGTTATATTTATACATGTGTAACTATAAACTTGCGTTTTCCCGACTATTCACGGTCGGATGGGCCTGCGGGCTTCCTCGGGCGGGTTGCGATTCCGATATGGCAACACAAAAATCACAAAAATAAAAACCGTGCGTGCCATTAAAGGCACAACGCATCGGTTCTTCCGTTAATGATTCCTTACTGTTCCGATGCCACCAATTTTCTCCATTAGATTGTAGGGTAATTTGTCATTGTCAACGTGTCATTATATGATTATCATGTCAGAATTTGATCTCCAGAAAGAAATTTTAGACTATTTTGTCTCAGCAGTCGGTCGTGGTTTGTGATGGCGGAATATATTTTTTCATGTGATACTGAATATAAAAAATATTGTCAGGCTGATGTTTGTAAATCTAAAGTAATGTTATAAAGACGCAGATTTTATTTGTTTGAACGCGGTTATCTCCAGAATTACAAAAATGATTTGAAAAAATATTTTTTTCGTTTATTGAGAAAGGCAAAAACAGATCAAAATTTTTTATTCAACACAAGGGACACAGGGAACACTTATAGAACGTCACATACCAAATGAAAAACAAATGCTACCACCGTTATACTATCATTATGCTACTGCCCAAGGAAGTTTCCTCAGGAGAGCCCTGAGCCCTCCTAGTCACAGAGGACGGCTGTCGAGGGGGTTTTATTCAGTAGAAATCTCACATAATCCGTTCGTCCACCTCAAGGACGGTCGAGTATATATATATAAGGTTTCCCATTCGAAAATAATATAATAATATATCCTCACGCCTTCCCACAGGGTCCCCGAAGGTGTAGGCAGAGGTGTATAGGTAATACCCACACACCCACTTTCCGCCAGAGGTATATTAGGTGCCAACGTGACAGATGGCGAGTCCATCGCCGCTCCTCGAGCACGACTATACATACGCCTCTGAATTTCTTCTCAGACGTATGCAGGTTTCCTCTCGATGTTTTACTTCACCGTAAAGCTCGTGGTGTGACTAAGCACTGTACTTAAGTTCAGAAAAACTCATTGGTACAGTCGGGATTCGAACTTGCGACCTTTGCGTCGCAGGCAACTGCTCGAACCACTCGGCCACCACGGCTCTATCTATTCGAAAATAAAAAAGGTACAAAGGAACTGTTTTATTATATTATTTTATAATATTCTTACTTATAGCGTGTCTTATCAGCATTTTGAGAAAGGATGCCATTTGGACATGCTGTAAGTCCAGTAATATTGATCTTATTGGTTTGAAATAATAATACCTTATTCGTTAAATATGCCACATTCAGTCGATATTACATTTCCTTGCAATGAAAAGACCTAACTTCACAAAAAAGAGGAACGAACGCCTAACTTTCACATTTAGGTATAATATTATTGATCGTGCGGATTGTATTGTTTATATTGCCTATAATCTCTGGCAGAAAGTGGGTGAGTACTTACTATACACCTCTGACTACCTCTTCGGAAACCCTTATGGGAAGACGTGAGGATATTTATAGTTTTTAATGTTTTTGTAGCCGTGATGGCTAAGTTCAAATCCAATGAGTTTAGTACAGTGATTCATCACACCCACAGCTTATCTGTGAAGGATAACATAGGAGAGGAAGCCTGCATACATTTGAGAAGAAATTCGAAGACGTGTGTTGTAGGTTTATACCTATACGGCTATCCGTGCCTCAGAAACAGTGATGGGCTTGCCATCTGTCATGTTGGTACATAAATATTTGGCGAAAAGAAGGTGTGTGAACACACCTCAGCGACCCTCTCAGGGACTTTTGGGGCGAGGCGTGAATATAGAAGGTAAGATCTCCAGACTGCGAAACTGGGGGTTCGATTCCCGCTAAGGGCAGATATTTGTGTGATGAACAAGAGTATTTATTTTGGATGTCCTATGTATTTATGTATATATATGTCTACCTATATAAGAAAATATATCGTTTTTTAATTACCATAATACAAGCTTTGCTTAATTTGGAGCTATGTCAATTAGTAGCATTACTTAAGTTGACACGCTAGACGGTACCTTATTTATAATACTACTAGCTAATGCCCGCGGCTTCGCCCGCGTGGAGTTCGCGAAAAGTAGCCTGCTAGAATCGATTCAGCCGCTATGCCGTGAAAGAGCATCATACATTATTATATATTAACTTTGATTTTTTCTGGATTAAACAAGAAATAGCAGCCTATATTATTATATATGTCCTATTCCTAGGTATAAGCTATCACCATTTCAACTTTCAACCAAATCGGTTCAGCCGTTTGGCCGTGAAAGAACCGCAAACATCCAAACTTTCACATTTATAATATTAGTAAGATATTTTTGTCTTTACCTGATAATGAAAGTGTCTGTTTGCTATATCCACAAACAATATTTTTCAACATCGAGAGTAAACCTGCATACGTCTGAGAAGAAATTCTAAGGCGTATGTATAGTCGTGCTTGAGTATCGGCGATAGACTCGCCATCTGTCACGTTGGCACCTAATATACCTCTGGCGGAAAGTGGGTGTGTGGGTATTACCTTTACACCTCTGCCTACCCCTTCGGGGACCCTTGTGGGAAGGCGTGAGGATTATATATATATTTTTTTCTAAATGCACAACCATGTTTATAGTACTGAGGGCAATGACATTATATTCTCAGTAATTAAATCCCTTTCAGCTAGCTTATGTTATAATAAACCACTTATTAATATTTTTTTTATAATTTGAATTTATCTGCGGGGCACAGCTAGTGCATATAATAATATGTACATATTTAATTCTTCTATATTCTTTGTAATATTTTTCTTCTGAACTTCTTAAAAGCCGCTGTAGCAAGGAATCGATACGATTTTGATGCTTAGTATACATTTGCAGGTCTGGTTAGAGGTTTGTAGTTCTTTAGTATAAATTTGTAGTTCAACTGGATAGATGGCGCTACAATCATAGTCCAAATTTATTATTTTTCACTCAAGCCAAGCTAGGCGTGCAAGCTTGTGTTTAACAAACAATTAGACAGTAAAAGCAATGATTGTCTTTGCTTCGACAGTGGAACAATATAGTCGTTTAATCACACCATCTTAATAAGGCTAGTCTGATAACACTGCTTGTTGCTGCTCACTTGCGTTCATCCACGATCTCACTTGAAAGTGAATACAAGAAGATGTTTAGCACGCAATTCTTAGATAGAGATTAGATTTCAATGGTAAATTTACTTTCAATAACAAATTTCATCCAAATTCTGGGAGTTTTGGCGTGAAAAAGAAACAAACATTCTTACAAATATGACATTTGTACATATACATTTACAAATATGACATTTGTACATATATATGTATCGTCGCGCCTTTCCACAAGGGTCCTCGAAGGGTTAGGCAGAGGTGTGTAGGTACCCTACACACCCACATTCCGCCAGAGATATATTCTAGGCGCCAACGTGATAGATGTCGGGACCATCGCCATTACTCAAGCACGACTATACATACATACGCCTTTTGAATTTCTTCTCAAATTAATGCAGGATATCGATATTTTCGTTCAGCGTAAGGCTTGCGAATCATCACTGTACTTAAGTTCAGAAAACTCATTGGTACCTAGTCGGGATTCGAACTTGCGATCTTCGTGTCGCAGGCAACTCTTACCACTCGGCTATTTATGTAAATTGGTGGAAAGGACCTAATGAATTATATTATGGTAATGGATAGTCTATAGGATATATTATATTTATAGGATAGTCTACGAGTACGTCTGCATCTTGACAAAATCGGTCAGAAAATGTATCGTGCAACCAGTGGGACTATTATTGGCGTGACAAATGCGTAACGCTGTATGTAGCTGCAAGCAGTGATACACGAATGGTGACCAAAATATGGATTGGTAATTAATAACAGAAAGTGTTGTGTACTCGAGCGCAACTCACGGCTTATTATACGGAAATATTTACTTCCATAATCATTAATTAATGAGGTATGGAAGTGCGTGAGTTTGCAAAGTTGTTCGCGAAGTAAGTGGATTACTAGGTTTATATTAATCTGTATACTTTAAAGTTATTTATTAATTTATACATAATTAGTACGGCTAAAAAACCAATTACACTAATTAGTAATTATAAGAACCTAATTCATACACTCATCTCACAAAACTCCAGGCATGCCGCCATGATAGCCTTCGATCCGTCCGCAAACACATCACAGTCAGGGTTGGACTCCAAGAGGGCATTGAGTGCAGTGAGAGTGCGAGGTACAGGGGAGTGTGCACGCGTTACTGTGCGATGCATGCCCACTGCGAACAGTCTGTGGCTCCTGGCGCGTATGTAGTTATCAGGCACAAAAAGCCTTGATAACTCACTGTGTAGCTCTGGAGCATCTGATTTTCCATGTAGTATCTTACACATGGTTATTATTTGGTCATAGTTCCTTCTTACTTCCAGAGAATTATATTCTAAAGAGCCTAGAAGGAAACCGGTAGGATACATGAAGGGATATAAGCCATAGATCCGTTTGTAAAAATATCTTAAAAAAGCTTTTTGTACCTTCTCCAGAAGTAGCACGTGTTTCGTCGAACTAAGAGATGAGTTATTAAAAGGTACATCTGTTACGGATTAGGCTACGTCCAGATTAGGTCATTAATTGTCTTATTATAAAAACATCTCTATTTCTTATCTCTCTCTTCACTTGGGCTGTCTGGTAGAAATGTCTTTTGCTATAAGGTCGCCTTTTAAGGATACTAGGTACTTGTTTTTCTTAGATTTTTTTGTCATTTATTTTTCTTTTGTAGATGTGTGTGTGTATGTACAATAAAGAATATTATTATTATTACAATAAATGCGTAAATTTGAGAAGATGTTTATTCATTTTAGCGCAAACTTACTAAACGCATTCGAATGAAATTTGGCACAGTGATAGATTGACGCAGAGTAGAAACGGCGAAATATACTCCCCGGTTTCTTTTTTTTTTATTTGTTCCCTTTTATATAGGGGTAGAAAAAGACGAAACTTACATAAAATCTGAGACAAATTCTGTACAAGAGGATTCATAGCCATGCATGGCCATCAGTCGAATAATCTGATGTTGTATAATAAGAGAGCCGTGGTGGCCGAGTGGTTCGAGCAGTTGCCTGCGACGCAAAGGTCGCAAGTTCGAATCCCGACTGTACCAATGAGTTTTTCTGAACTTAAGTACAGTGATTAGTCACACCACGAGCTTTACGGTGAAGGAAAACATCGGGAGGAAACCTGCATACGTCTGAGAAGAAATTCAAAGGCGTATGTATAGTCGTGCTTGAGTAACGGCGATGGACTCGCCATCTGTCACGTTGGCACCTAATATACCTCTGGCGGAAAGTGGGTGTGTGGGTATTACCTATACACCTCTGCCTACCCCTTCGGGGACCCTTGTGGGAAGGCGTGAGGATATATTATTATTTATTATTATTTGTATAATAAGATTTTTAATTAATTTACACTTCATGACAGCTTTAAATTCTACGTATGGTAATTCAATTAGTTTTTGTGTTATCTTATTTAAAAAAGCGTATACCTTGCCCTACAAATGAGTTGCTAGTATTGTGTAAATGTAGCTGTCGGTACATGGAGTTCATCTTTGTTTCTATATTCTTATATATTTTTTATGCCACTTGAATGGCAAACAAGCATGCAGCCCGCCTGATGGTAAGCGGTTACCGCCACCTATGGACGCTTGCAACACCATGGGTATCAATCGCGCGTTGCCGACCCTTCTTGAAGAACTCCATTCTGTTATCTCCAGGGAAAACCTCAACCTGCCAGCCAGCAAGGAAACTCCTTTAGAACCGCTCAGTGTCTTTGTGGTTCCAAGGTATGGGGATGAATTCCCCGTCGCTGGTGAGAGGTGCGGTGGTAGAAGGTTCTATTCGGTTCTTTATTCATCCACATTCAGCGACAGATCTGTATGATGCTCATAAAATACCTATTACACTAGATATTATCATTATGTTAACATAGCAACGCTCTTATTATGGGGTAGACAGATAGAGTAGAGCGCCTTCTTTCGCTCATCTGTTTGCTTCTCTTTTCTGACATCTCTTTTGCTTCATCCATATTCATCGACCCCTTCATACATACTCGCCGGTTTCGAGTACTCATGATTAAGTTCGATCAATTGATCTTTGCGTGCATACATTGAAGGTTTATATTAACGAAACGATACATTTATTTACATATAACGTGCCTACCGTGGAAGTATAGAGCAGCTACTAAATATTCGGGAACTACAGAGCTGCACGTAATGCGTGTTTCAAAGAAATTAGAAAAGGCATTCACAATCGAATAGTATGAAACTTACTCCAATAATACTTATAAGAAAACCTTGAATTTGTGCTGAAGTGTCATTTACAACGACCTTTGGTGCCGTAGACGGTACCCGCTTACCATCAGCCGCATGTCTCATGATAATAAAATGAAATTATAATACCGTAGTAGAGCTGTGGTGGCCGAGTGGTTCGAGTAGTTGCCAGCGAACACAAATATTGCAAGATCGAATCCCGACTGTACTTCGTCACACCACGAGCTTTACGGTGAAGGAAAACATTAAAAGGAAACCTACACATGCTTGAGAAGAAATTCAAAAGCGTAGATATGTATAGTCGTTTTTCAGTAACGGCGACAGACCCGTCATCTGTTACGTTAGCACCTAAAAAATATCTCTGGCGGAAAGTGAGTGTGTGGGATACTACCTTTATACCTCTGCCTATCGCTTCGGGGACCCTTGTGGGTATATATAATATTTTAGTATTATATATAATACTGTATTGATAACTGTCTGGTGTCATGATGCATAGTAGGTTCAATCCCCGCCGACACAATGGTGAATATCATATGTTCAAAGAAAGGTAGGCAGAGGTGTATCCATACGAAATTCTCGATGTTCCGATTACATGTCAAAACTTTACAATATCTACCGCTAGATGTCGTCCTTTAACACAACTACTCTAGTCTCCGCAGATATACAAAGATGGCGCTGTATTACAATAATTATTTAACGGAACGAATTTTAATAATAGTATTGACCATTATCAATGTCACGGATTAGCTGATTGGTGTAAACGTATGTATTCATTTATTAAAATATGCTTAATATAATTATTATATTATTGTATACGTTCCAACTACTTGGACCAAATCGGTCGGACGCTCAAGGACGGAAACGTCAAGAGTACTCGAAACTGACGAACATGTATGAAGAGACTGATGAATGTGGACGAAGCGAAAGAGGTATTTAAGTATAGAGAGAACTGGCGCTCTATACTCTCTGCCTACCCTGTTAGAGACTCGGCGTGATTATATATATGTATGTATTATTTTATTGTTATAAAAAGAGCTTATAAACTCACAGTATACCTGTTGGACGCAGCATTAGTCTAGTAGTAGAGTTCGTCAAGATTGGTCTACGAGGTCTACGAGGGCCTATAGGCTCCGTTGCGCCTAGACTTACAGACCTATTTTGCTCAACACAATATATAATTGAAATTAAAGCTAAAATACTTTGATAAGCCATCGTGAATATTATAGAATATATCTTCAACCAATATACTTGAACTCTAAATATTATTGTTATTTTTTTACAGCCGTGGTGGCCGAGTGGTTCGAGCAGTTACCTGCGAAGCAAAGGTCGCAAGTTCGAATCCCGCCTGTACCAATGAGTTTTTCTGAACTTAAGTGCAGTGATTAGTCACACCACGAGCTTTACGGTGAAGGAAAACATCGAGAGGAAACCTGCATACGTCTGAGAAGAAATTCAAAGGCGTATGTATAGTCGTGCCTGAGTAACGGCGATGGACTCGCCATCTGTCACGTTGGTACCTAATATACCTCTGGCGGAAAGTGGGGGTGTGGGTATTACCTAAACACCTCTGCCTACCCCTTCGGGGACCTTTGTGGGAAGGCGTGAGGATATATTATATTATTATTTATATACACTTATATATTATTCAAATAATATAGTTAGTGATATAATTATAGTTTCCTTATACCTCGTTGTTGCAGTATTATTACGCTATATGACAGAGCTATATAAGAGCTCAACTATTATTTAGAAGAATACTGATAACCTCATAAGTATTAGTATACGTAATAATTCTTTTTACAGACACTCAATCACTGGAAATAGATAAAATAAAAAAGGAACATAGTTTAAAATATTCTTTATTCACCATTAATTCCAAAACATTACCTATAAAACTAATAATAATGAGTATTCAGGCACGAAAAGCTAAGTAAATTTAAAAATAATTTAGAAGTGAAATAAATACATTATATTTAGCAGTCGAAACTTATGCCTAGAATAAATAGGGACCTTTTAATAAAAAGTACTTTACATTATTCTGATTAACAGAACAATAAATAATTATTCTAAACTTATTATTTATTTTAGAACTACTCGAAATTATAAATTATTTATTATTATTCAAGGAAAAACACCATTTCGTACTACAAGTAGTAGAATAGTTAGTACCATACACAAGGCGCTTACAATTCTACTCATAGTTTCAGTGGGTGATGTCATTGAGTACTTTAGTAGTTAGTTAATTATATTGTTTTCTTAAGTCTTTTGTTTTCTTGAGAGAACAATTATCTGTAACAGCCTTGCTTTGTTTTAAATATTTTTTTTTGTGTGTTTCAAGTCAAATACTACTGAAAACAATTGCATTGCAGGCATTTAGATAATTACTGTTAATAACCGAAAGTTTTGAGATTCTGTTTAGTTATTAACCTATCTGAAAAAAATAAATACCTATTGTAAATTTAGGTAACATTTTCATTTCAGAAAAAGGAAGGAAGGACAGATGAGATTTATAGACATAGAAAAGACTGAAAACATTACAGACAGAAAAGATTAGAGTGAAGATATCAGAATTATATCTAGATATTATAATTATATATATGATGAGATAGGAAGCAAAATTAGTAAATAAGTATTAGAACTCTTTCAATAAAAGCTAAGACATAGGCAGACATAGGCCGATATGTACCAAATAACTTAATCGCGGATTAAGAGTAAGTCCAGTTACTTGTTGATCTGTCACATTTTAACCTTCGTAGGTTGCAAATTATTTGTGAATAATTGTGGATTTGTATATATCCTTAGGCAACGTACAAAAGTCTTCGAACAGACGTTGCATTTAAGTTCAATATTACTTATACAAACGTCAACATATCATTGCGTCAAACGTTGCGACGTCGATTAGAAAATATGTATCAATACTACCAGTTTCTTTTAAGTATCATTGATTTTTGTCTCAGAACCAAGGATTCACAGTAGAGAGAGCTGGAAGCTAATCAGTAATCAACTAACAACATGATCTCGTAGAGAGCAACACTACCCCAGTGACAGTTCGGCTTAGCTTAATCTTGGTTTAGTTTTTTTGGTGCAAGTGGCCTATTTGATTCATTTGTCTAATTAATTGTAAGCCGTGGTGGCCGAGTGGTTCGAGCAGTTGCCTGCGACGCAAAGGTCGCAAGTTCGAATCCCGCCTGTACCAATGAGTTTTTCTGAACTTAAGTACAGTGATTAGTCACACCACGAGCTTTACGGTGAAGGAAAACATCGAGAGGAAACCTGCATACGTCTGAGAAGAAATTCAAAGGCATATGTATAGTCGTGCTCGAGTAACGGCGATGGACTCGCCATCTGTCACGTTGGCACCTAATATACCTCTGGTAGAAAGTGGGTGTGTGGGTATTACCTATACACCTCTGCCTACCCCTTCGGGGACCCTTGTGGGAAGGCGTGAGGATATATTATATTATTATTATTAATTGTACTATTTAATTTTTCTTGTAAGCTGAGTACGCCAAGTCAGACGTATCGTAAGCTCGGCGGTCGTAGCCACCACCTCCGCCAGACGACCAACCATGGCTTTCGTGACCGCCACTGCTGTGGCCGCCACCGCCTCCGCCCCCTTTTTGGGACATCAACTTCTTCAGAATCATGATTCCAGCGAGTAGGAGAGCAATCTGTAAAGGAAAAGATAAAGTTACATTAGACACTGGTAATCTACCGAGGACTCTAGAATGGGCCGTTAGGACCCGGCCAGTATGTGTTAAGAGTCGGTTGAATGTGTATGAAGCTAAAGAGGGCTGTAAGCCTAGAGAGAGCTGGCGCTCTAATCTCTGGTAAAGTTGTAACCTGTATTACAATGATCTTATAATTTTTCAGTCCTTGGATACTTAATAGTAAGTTTCGTCACACATAAATACGATCCCCATGACGGTCCGCGGTCACCATAACTTATAGGAGTAAGCATTGCCTAGTATTGGGTAGTTGTTGTGCTAGCAGCATCATAGACTAGGTGAGATTTTTTACTAGCAGCGTGAATTAATCGCAATTATTCTCACACGTTTCTAATAAAGATTTATTTCCAAGCGCGACCTACATTTGGAAAGTTATGAGTGCTGATAGCAATAATACGAGTACTGAAATAGTATATAGTAATATGGAATTGTTATTTGGCATTCGTTTTCTTTAACATATTTCTTTTTTTTATTCTTTTCGGCCTGCATTTATTTTCTTTTTGATAATAATATTTAATTATTAAATTTAAGATAATTATAATAATTGAATGACAGGGAATTAATTCCTAAGCTCTGTAGCCAAAAAGGTTTCAAGTTGGTCGGTTACCAAGGAGTTTCCTCACTCGAATGCAAGCTGAATTCATTCCCTTTTGAGGTTTCACTAATGAGTTCAGCATACGACAAAGTGGATCGAATGCATGTATAAAGAGTGTAACAATAACTTTGCTCACAATATTTTGTTTCTTTTTCTAGTAACTTTAACTAAAAACTGTCAACCGACGACAACCAGTTTGAATTTCGAAAGTGTATAATTCTATTTATATTATTATAATTTTAATCCGATTTCTGAGACTCATAATAGCATGTCATTCTATCTGTTTCTCGTAGCTACTTCCAAGAGTTCCAAGGTAGTTTCATATAATCTGTAAACTTTACACTCAATATCATCTGAATAATTCAACACACCATTCGTGGCATTCAAACTCGTTTTATTGATCGCATTAAATTGCAAACAAAAAATATAATTTCAAGGCTATCTACTCGTATAATGTTCAATACCATCTGTTTATACATTTGTATTAACACTGTTCATAAATGCCTGTTCATGATAACCCATTTTTGCTGTAATACGCTTGAGAAGATATGAAAGACGTATGTAAAATAGTGCTTGAGAAATGGTAATTGGCTCGTCATCTGTCACGTTGACATTTAAATATTTTCTGGTGAAAAGAGTATGTACTTCTTCCGCCATATCGATGAGACCCTCGTGAGAAGGCGAGTAGAATAACATTTTTCAATATTAAATTAAATATCCTCAGTACCTGGATGACCGAGCTTAGCTCGGTAAATATAATATAAAATATTATTTCGTAGGAATTACAGACTTATGAATATGAATAATATTTTTAATGTTACCAATATAATAATGGAAAAATGTGAACTTTTAATTTAAATAAAAAATCACGAGTTAATCGGTTAAGAAATAAAAAACATATGCCAAAATAAAGAATCATCTATCTAAACATATAATAAAAATGTAACGGATTGCTGTCTGTACATGGAAGATGTAAGAGAAAAAAATATGATTGGGAGCTTTATCAACGCAAACAGCACCCAAAACACTGATTGTTAGAATTTTTGTCTGTGCGTTTGTGGACACTAACCTCAGAAACGGCTTATCCGATTTAGATGTAGTTTGTAAAACTGTAACGGATCACTGTCTGTACATGGTAGATGTATGAGAAAAAATATGATTGGGACCTTTATCAACGTAAACACACGTTGTGCCATACTCTGCCACAAATCTTGTAGACGTCGATTCCGTTGTTCGTCATTAGAAGTAGCTACAGGTTGTGCCGCAAGCTGCCGCCAATCTTGCGGACATCGCTCCTGTTCTTCAACATTTTCAGTAGCTACACGTTGTGCCGCACGCTGCCGCAAATCTTGTAGACATCGCTCCTGTTGTTCGTCATTTTCAGTAGCTATACGTTGTGCTGCTCGCTGACGCAAATCTTGTAGACGTCGTTCCCGTTGTTCGTCATTTTCAGTAGCTACACGTTGTGCTGCACGCTGCCGGAAATCTTACAGACGTCGCTCTCGTTGTCCGTCATATTCAGTAGCTACACGTGTGCCGCACGCTGCCGCAAATCTTGTAGACATCGCTCCTGTTGTTCGTCATTTTCAGTAGCTATACGTTGTGCTGCTCGCTGACGCAAATCTTGTAGATGTCGTTCCCGTTGTTCGTCATTTTCAGTAGCTACACGTTGTGCTGCACGCTGCCGGAAATCTTATAGACGTCGCCCTCGTTTTCCGTTATTTTCAGTAGCTACACGTTGTGCTGTTCGCTGCCGCAAATCTTGTAGACGTCGTTTCCGTTGTTCGTAATGTTCAGTAGCTACACGTTGTGCTGCTCGCTGGCGCAAATCTTGCAGACATTGCTCCCGTTGTTCATAATGTTCATTAGCTATACGTTGTGCTGCTCGCTGCCGCAAATCTTGCAGTCATCGTTCCCGTTGTTCGTAATGTTCAGTAGCTACACGTTGTGCTGCACGCTGCCGCAAATCTTGTAAACGTCGTTCCTGTTGTTCGTAATGTTCAGTAGCTACACGTTGTGCTGCTCGCTGCCGCAAATCTTGTAAACGTCATTCCTGTTGTTCGTAATGTTCAGTAGCTACACGTTGTGCTGCACGCTGCCGCAAATCTTGTAAACGTCGTTCCTTTTGTTCGTAATGTTCAGTAGCTACACGTTGTGCTGCACGCTGCCGGATATCTTACAGACGTCGCTCTCGTTGTTCGTAATTTTCAGTAGCTACACGTTGTGCTGCACGCTGCCGGAAATCTTACAGACGTCGCTCTCGTTGTCCGTCATTTTCAGTAGCTATACGTTGTGCTGCTCGCTGACGCAAATCTTGTAGACGTCGTTCCCGTTGTTCGTCATTTTCAGTAGCTACACGTTGTGCTGCACGCTGCCGGAAATCTTATAGACGTCGCCCTCGTTTTCCGTTATTTTCAGTAGCTACACGTTGTGCTGCTCGCTGCCGCAAATCTTGTAGACGTCGTTTCCGTTGTTCGTAATGTTCAGTAGCTACACGTTGTGCTGCTCGCTGCCGCAAATCTTGCAGACATTGCTCCCGTTGTTCATAATGTTCATTAGCTATACGTTGTGCTGCTCGCTGCCGCAAATCTTGCAGTCATCCTTCCCGTTGTTCGTAATGTTCAGTAGCTACACGTTGTGCTGCACGCTGCCGCAAATCTTGTAAACGTCGTTCCTGTTGTTCGTAATGTTTAGTAACTACACGTTGTGCTGCTCACTGCCGCAAATCTTGTAAACGTCGTTCCTGTTGTTCGTAATGTTCAGTAGCTACACGTTGTGCTGCTCGCTGCCGCAAATCTTGCAGTCATCGCTCCCGTTGTTCGTAATGTTCAGTAGCTACACGTTGTGCTGCACGCTGCCGCAAATCTTGTAAACGTCGTTCCTTTTTTTCGTAATGTTCAGTAGCTACACGTTGTGCTGCACGCTGCCGGATATCTTACAGACGTCGCTCTCGTTGTTCGTAATTTTCAGTAGCTACACGTTGTGCTGCACGTTGCTGGAAATCTTGTAGACATTGTTCCCGTTGTTCGTAATGTTCAGTAGCTACACGCTGTGCTGCACGCTGCCGGAAATCTTGTAGAAGTCGTTCCCGTTGTTCGTACTTTTCAGTAGCTACACGTTGTGCTGCACGTTGCCGGAAATCTTACGGACGTCGCTCTCGTTGTTCGTAATTTTTAGTAGCTACACGTTGTGCTGCTCTCTGCCAGAAATCTTATAGACGTCGTTTCCGTTGTTTGTAATGTTCAGTAGCTATACGTTGTGCTGCTCGCTGCTACAAATCCTGTAGACATCGCTCCCGTTGTTCATGATTTTCAGTAGCTACCCGTAATGCTGCACGCTGCCGGAAATCTTACAGATATCGCTCTCGTTGTCCGCTCTTTTCATTAGCTACACGTTTTGCTGCTCGCTGCCGCAAATATTTTGGACGTCGACCTCTGTTGGTCATATTCAGCGACCACAAAGAATCCCTCGTGAAACATCTAAGACCTTTCTGCTCGTATAATGTTAGTCAAGTTTTGCAAGACTTGTGGGACGAGCGGAAGACTGATTATTTTCATTGATTTGTTGAAATGAGTCTTGTTTGTCGATCACTATTTTCTTGAAGGTGTTCTTGAGATGAGTCTTCTTCTTCTTTTAGGCATTTTGTCATGTAAGTAAACAATTGATTTTATATATAATACATCTACGATAACGTAACGTCAAACCAAACACTCATTGGCTTAAAGTTTGTTGCTTAGCAACGCTTTATTGTTGAAATTGTAGGAGATTTTCATTGCCTAAAAACACGGATAAAACAACTTTTTTTTTAAATGAAACCTAGCTAGATCAATTTATTGACCCCGAAATCCCCCCCGTATCAAATTTCATGAAAATCGTTGGAGCCGTTTCCGAGATTCAGATTATATATATATAAATAAATATACAAGAATTGCTCGTTTAAAGGTATTAGATAGATTATTACTAAACATTATTACTAAACACTCTTCAGAATACGCTAAGACTACAATTCGTTAAAGAGTATGAATTCACTTTCTACATAACAAATACTCACTACATTAAAATTAAGTATGTTGGTAGTTCTTGATATCCTTATAATACCTACATATTACAAATGTGAAAGTTCGAGACGATTTGTTTCTCAATCACGCCAGAACGGCTAAACGGAATTCAATGAAATTGGGCACAGAGATAGATTCACGGTACTAACATATAAGTAATGTTTTATCCCAGACAAAAGACCTATAAATACATTTTATACGTGGGTGAAATATTTTTGACAGATTGGAATGCACATTGGAATGTTCAAAATTGAAGCTTATTGCCCGAATACATGGATCAAATCTAACTGACCTCTTTCTTTTGGGTAGTCAATAGCAAACCTACTTCGTGCCCACGGTAGAGGCGCCGAAGGAGCTAAACTTAACGTACCATAAGGAATACTGCCCTCCACAAAGCCACGACGAATTTTCAAATTTATCATCGAACCAAGTAAATCTCGTACGGCTTGAAACTACAAACAAGCCGCACGAGATTTACTTAAATCGACAGTAAAATAACGATCGACGTGACGTCACAAAATGCGGCCGGCCCGATGCAGAGCCGCGAATGGAATGATAGCAACGAACAAACTTGTATACGAAACGTGCCACTATTATTAAGTTTCTGAACAAGCGAGTAACGTTTTGTATTTCCATAGAGATAAGCGCAGCTGTATTTAGCCTCCAAAGGCGCTGCGTAAGAAGTTAAATCGATAAACGCTACCAAGAGCGGCTTGAAACATTCATAAGAAGGAATGGAGGCAGTGTTTTTAAATTTCGAATTTCACGTGATTGTCTTTTGTTCAATATTCTACTTCCAATAACTTATACATTTTACTAGCAGTGCCTCTCGATTTGAGTCGCATAAAATTTGATTTCATAGACTTTTCTCTGTTAAAGTTCATCCAATTCCAATGATAATACATCATTGTCCAATTCCATTTAGTAGTCTTTATATGAAAGAAGAACAATCATCCTCACAAACTCTCGCATTTATAATATTGGTAGAAAAAAGGGTAGAGAGGTTGTCACTGGGTCATAGACGAATGCATGCGAACATCTCCGGTCCCATAACATTGATAGAACATTACAAAAAGTAATTCTTTCTCTCTGGTAATTCGTTTCCCATTATTGTTGGTTTCTTGCGTCGCTAAATCAATGTCAGTGACATTGGGAACAAATTGTCTATGATAAATTGTATGTGAGTTTGTTATGAGCATGGTCTTATGTCATCTTTACTAATATTGTATTGAGGCATACATTGAACGCGCTTCTCAAAGGAACTATAAATCCAGTTTAAAAAATATTTAGGCTAACTATTTATCTACCCAAGAGTAGGATTATAGATAATTATTTAACGCGAGTAAAACGCAGCTAATCTTTAGGTAACCTTCATATCCGTTTGCTAACAACGTTTGTTGTTATGCAGGCTATCTCTCGATTTCTTACACCTTAAAGCTCATGGTATGATTAATTATTATCATTATAGAATTCATTGGTACCTACTATAGAGATTCAAATTTGAAAGCTTTCCGTTGTAGGCAGTCGAAACTGCCGACAGGTCTTAATAAATTTACTTGCATTACTAATAATAATAATAAATAAATACCTGGGACAATTCCACACAAATTGACATAGTCCCAAATTAAGCAAAGCTTGTGTTATGGTAACTAGACAACGATATATTTACTTATATAGATAGTATCTATGTATTTATGTATAGATAGATATATACATAAATATATAGGACATCCAAGACTAAGGTACAAATACTCGTGTTCATCACACAAATATTTGCCCTCAGCGGGATTTGAACCCGCGACCTCAAGTTTCGCAGTCAGGAGCTCTAACCACTAGACCGGACAGTCGTCTTCTTAATAGATCTTCATTATATTTCAATATGATTAGTAAGAAAGTTAGTAAACACAGCCTCAATTCCAATTTCCACGTTCAAAGTAGAGAAACGTGACTTTGAAGTACAAGATATTAAATAGAACAGTTCCTTTCATTTCTACCCATAATAGGTTATGCTTAAAATGTACCGTCAGCTTATAAACATTCCATATTGTTTTATAAATTATCATGTATCTTTAAAAACGTTTACTCGTAAATGTAAATATTTGGGAAACATCGAGAGGACCTGCATACGTTTGAGATGAAATTCAAAGACTTGTGTTAAGTTGTACTTGAGATACTGCGATGGACTTGCACTCTGTCACGTTGGCACCTAAAATATATCTTCAGTGAAAAGTGGGTGTATGGATATTAACTAGACACCTCTACCTACGCCTCTTGGGAAACGTGCGGGAAGACGTGAAGATATAATATAAATATAATCGAAAGAAAAAACAGCTCCGCACATTCACACTCCCATCACGCTGTCTATAAGGCAGAGAGAGAGAGAGGAGCTGGGCCTATCCAGTCTACAGATCTCTTTCGCTTCAACCTCTTTCATCAGCTTCTAAATACATGCTTACTGTTTCATATAAGCTTAGCATTCCCACATACATTGTTGGAATCATTTTATCTAGGTTAAATTTTAACACGGTCTCTCTCTATTTAACTTTCCAAATAAATATCCGTAATGTGTATCAGTTTTGTAAACCATTCTTTACTCATCTTTTCTATGTCCTAACCAACTTAACATGTATTCAATTTCATTATTTTACAACCACTATATTTTACAAGTAGCTTTAATACGAAGAAAATTAGTATTGTTAGCGTTTTCGATTTTTCATAGAGTTGACAGCATTGATCGTGTGTCGAAAATATTTGAGAGCCGGCCATGTAATGATGATGATGGCTGAAAAAAAGGCAATGTTGTTGTGTTCTCGAATAATGATGATATTACAATAAAAACGTGAATCATTTTAATGATACAAAGTAACTATTGGTTGACTGCTAAAGAAAGTTTGAAAAATTGCAGAGATTTGTTTGAATTATTATTGTCATTACAGTCAGGTCCTCTCGATTCCATTTCAGTCAGCTGTGCAGCTATTTTTTTTTTTAATTTAGCGTATAATTACGTAGAAACAATCAAGGAACGCAACTTTTCTTATTAAATTCACTTGATGACGTAGGAGAATTTCGAGTAATTTTTATTGATAATGCTGAATTTGATAGCGACTCAGTTTAATGATGTGTCATATTTTTTAAGGAGAATAGTTTTTATATTATTTTACGATTTTTTTAACCAAGATATGTTTAATTACCCTTCTAAGTGCCAAGGCTTGAAAAACGTATAATTGCTTTCTCACCTAATGTTGTAAATCCTATCAGTAAACTTGGAAATGAGCCCGTTCAGTACTTACATATCAGCAGAATAAAAATGCTAAGGAGCGGGAATCGAGCACGCGACCTAAAGCTTCGCAGTCAAGAACCAACGGCTGTCAAATTCAAACATGAATTACCAAAGAATTTCTATAGTTTGTCATTTTAAAAGGCAAAAAAATTTCTTTTTTATATTTTTACGCAGTCGATACACAGCAGCGGTAAGATTAAACCACAGCTTAGAAGACAGCCTTTGAACACCCAGCGGCCACAAAAAGGTGTCATTTTATAACTATGTCACTATAGTCACTCTGTCGGCCTTTGTTCTTAGTCAAGAATCTCTGTAATTCACTTCTTGAATAGATGTTAACATTACAACCATTCAACATAATATAAAAAAATATTAATCATTTTGTCTTCAAATGACACCCATTCTGTATACAAGTATTTTTCATTTAATATATCTGGACTAATTATCGCAAGTAGTCATACCACGAGCTTTACGGTGAAGGAAACATCGAGAGGAAACCTGAATACGTCTGAGAAGGAATTCAAAGGCGTATGTATCTAGTCGGGCTTGAGTAACGGCGATGGACTCGCCATCTGTCATGTTGGCACCTAAAATATATTTCTAGCGGAAATTGGGTATGTCGGTAATGCCTACCCCTTCAGGGACCCTTGTGGGAAGGCGTGAGGATATAATTATCACCAAGAACCGAGAAAGGAGTCTTGGTGGTAAAGATGGTTCTAGTAGCCTGTAATGCAAAAATTGCAGTTCAAATGCCCATAAAAACGAGCAATATATTTAATTACAGTAATTAAATACACACCATGAGCTTTGAGATGCAGATTCACCATCTCAATAGAATACAAAGAGAAAATTAATCATAATAAATTATATGTAATCATACTGTGTAAACTCAAATCACCTTATTCCAGATAATGTTTAATACGGAACAGTGCCCAGTTTTGACATACGCCTATCACATTTTAACATTAAAGAGACAGAACAATAGAGCTGTTTTTTAAAGGCTAATTTAATTAATAAGCGCAATAGTACGTCTGCGACACATCTCGTTTTTAAATTCTTTGTTTAATATTTCTTGGCATATTTTGTTATTCTGATTGGCAGTTCTAAATAGATGGTCCAAGAAACTTGGTTCCTTTGTCAATACGACAACGTTCTTGTAAAATAGCTACATATGGCAATAACATTTAGAGATATTGTCCTCGCGTGTCTATAATTTAGATCCCCTAATAATTCGCCTAATATAGATCTCATTACCTACTGAATTAATTGTTATTTACTATGTTGACACCATCAGATCGCATGTTACAATCTAGGGCATATTTGTTTCTCGGAAACGTCAAAATCTTTTTGGCATTGCAACTAATTGATTCAAAATTCGAAGAAGTGTTTGTGTTTTACGCTTTTACGTCTTAATTAATGAACCAATCGTCATGGAACCAAGGGAAATTGTGGTAAATCAAATATGTTCCCAAAAGAGTTTGGATAATAAACTTAGACGGTCGTCCGGTATTACAATTTGGCACGAATTAACGTGGTGACATGGAGTATATACAAGAAACATCCCACTAAAAATACATACATGAACGCAAGCAAAGCCGCAGGCAATAGCTGCTTAATTATACTGTTGCCATATTGTACATGCATTCGAAGTTCGATCCTTGACCCCACTTAGAGATGTAGCGTCTCATACGTGAAGATCGAAAATCTGATGAAAGCTAGAGACCTCTTGACGAGTTAGTCACGACACTACAACTTTGAGTGGATTTCTTACTGTGGATGACCCTTATTAAAAACATAATAGCTGAAGAAAGTTCAATAGTACTTATCAAAACTTTCGTTTTAATGAAGGTCTAGTACAAAGAAATTGTGGTCGACACAAATATTTTTAATGGACAATGGATTTGGGAAATGTGCGTAATTGTTCCGACTTGATAACAGAGTGTGAACATTTTCGGAATTATTTTAACGAAAACATTCCATGGGAAATTTGCCGCAATACATTTCGTAAAAAATTACTTGATTTTTTCTGGAATAAAACGTACCTTATATGTTAATTCAGTTGATAATCTATTTCTGTGTCAAATTTCATCCAATTCTGTTCAGTCATTCTGACGTGATGGAGCATCCTCCCAAACTTTTGCATTTATAACATTAGTAGGATTGCATTGATTAAAAAGTTTGGCAAAAAATATTATACAAGTTAAAGTTATTACAGACCTCTTTCACTTCAGTCTATTAATTCTCGTACATGCCGATTTAGAGTACTCTTGACGTTCCTATCTTAAATAAAAATAATAAACACCGTGGGACAATTCCATCCGATTGACATAGCCCCAAATAAAGCAAAGCTTGCGAGACAGCGGTATATTTACCTATGTACATATAATCCGTTTTGTTAGCCTTTTAAGTCTTTATGTCCAAACTGAAGTTACATAACTTTCTTCGCCCTAATATTCCTCTTCCACACAAAAATTACTGAACGGATTTGAATGAAATTTGACACAGACACAGATTAATAGCTGGATCAACGAATAGGATATGATGAGTACCATAAAAATCCAGTTCAAAACCCGACCAACGAAATAATTTTACGCGGGAGAAACCGTGGAGTATGAACTAGTTTTAGCTAGTCATAAAAGATAGCCGAGTTTATAAAAAGGGAGATGCCATATCGACCTAACTATAACGTTTATTCTCACGACACAGTGAACTATGTAGCACAATGCATAGAGGTTATGGGAATATTTATAAAATTATCTTCCAATTTGAGTTTCCCCGTTTATTGTTTCGAATGGGAGCTTCGATCTGTTATCACTAGAATGTTTCTTAAGAAGAGATGATAACTACATGTGTCATTTTGAGTGATGTGACAGCTATGACGTGTTATCGTAATTTTTGTCATGCCGTGGTAGCCGAGGGGTTCGAGTTGCCTGTGACACAAAGATTGCAAGTTCGAATCCCAACTGTTTGCATTGAGTTTTGATGTACAGTGATTAGTCACATCATGACCTTTACGGTGAAGGAAAACATCGAGAGGAAATTTGCACACGTTTGAGAAGAAATTCAAAGGTGTATGTAATAGTCGTGCTTCTGTCACGTTAGCAACTAAAATATATCTCTGGCGGATAGTGGGTGTATGGGTACTAACTACACACCTATGAATAGCCTTTTGGGAGCCTTGATAGTAATATTTCGGCTAGACTCGTATAGTATGTATATAGATAATAATTTGTCTTTTCTTGGCGGTTAGATGTCTGGACTGAACTGAAAAGAGTTGAACGCCTGTTCTTCTGCCTACTCCTAAGGAAATGTACGATAAGAAGTTATTGTTTTTACAAGCAAACAGAAAATTGCTTAATTTATAGTCATGCGATAAATGAATTATTCATTAATAGGTATTTAGGGCAAACACTGTAGCTTCACGTTTTAGGTGTTAACAAAAATATATAATTTTATTATTTAATTTTAAAAGGAAAGTGGGCAATATAATGGTTAGATTTTACAACCTTTAGTATCTAGTAAATTTGCATGAATACATTTCCATTATCATTTTACTAATAATAAGAATAGATGGATGATAACAGGTATTCATTGGCACACGGTCATCATACTTCGTAATATCCAATTGCATCCCCACTATGAGTATTCATACCCGACGTCTCGAATCATTACATATCATCGTAATGCATATATGTTATTGCAATAGACTGTACTTAGCCGGACTAATACATTAAGAAGTCTAACATCTAACTTAAGGAAATTTATAAGTACAGTGCGCGTCTTAATTAGTTAATTAATAGCTGTTATTTGTATGCAAGCACGCGAATATTGACGACAAGTACATAATTAAACTCTCGGACCAATTGCTTGAGGGTAAATAACGTTTTATTTGTATGCGTGATATAAAATCATTATAAGCTATCCAGGTAGAAATTTGGTGCCTTTTACTTTTGAGTTTTCCTGAATATTTTTTCTATTTTACGTAGGTATGTAAATTCCACCAGTGGTCTAGTAGTAGCAACAATATTTTTTGCAAAAAACTTTTTTCTAAACAGGTGAAGGAAACAATTTGAGTAAATTGTTTTCCTTCTTGAGCTTGAGATACAGCGACGAACTCGCCTTCTCTCACTTTGGCACCTAGGTATTATCTCCGCCGTAAAAATAGGTGTTGTGACACATCCTTGCCCCCTGTCTTCCAGTGAATACTTCAGAAACTTTTCAAAAGTTTTGTAAGAATTACATACATACATATCATCACGCCAAGTCCCTAACGGGGTAGGCAGAGAGTATAGAGCGCCAGTTCTCTCTAGACTTACATACCTCTTTCGCTTCGTCCACATTCATCAGTATCTTCATACCTGCTCGTCGGTTTCGAGTACTCTTAACGTTCCCGTCCTTCAGAGTCCGATCTATTTGATTCAGGTAGTTGGAACGTGGCCTTCCTCTGCCTCTTCTTGCACACACTTTTGCTTTGTATATCTGTTTCGTCAATCTTTCTTCACTCATCCTTTCCTTGTAAGAATTATTATTTAAAATTGGATATTAGGTACCTTGGATACTATCAAAGCTTTCCCAGCTAAGATGAAAAGCCCAGCCATTCCCATGGGAACCATGGCAACCATCTTCATCGCGGCTCCCATCATCATCATGCCCATCATCTTCTTCATCTTTCCTCGACCTGGAATTAATATTGACGATCATTAAGAAAAAGGTTAAATAATAGCCAAATGATCTATGGAACATCATTTATCTTTTTGATGCAAAATAATGATACGGTTTTTTTTACGGTTTGATTACGGTTTTGCACAAGGAATTTTTCAGATTCTTTAATATATAAATATTATCAAGTCTAGATTTTTCTTATCTCTTAATTCTGGTGGTGTTGCAAGGGTCCATAGGCGGCGGTAACCGCTTAACATTAGGCGGACCGCATGGTTGTTTGCCACGCATGTGGTATATGAATAAAATATAGTCTAGGCATTAATACCTTGGGACAGTTCAACATAAATTGACCTATTCCCAAATTTAGCCTAACTGTTGCTATGGGAACTATTCAATGATTTACATACATATAAAAATAGATATAAAATCATATATATAGGACATCCAAGACTTAGAAATAAATACTCATATTCATCAGTCAAGCTTTTACCATCAAAGATATTATAGCTGGTAAAGATATTAATATATTTATAATATAAAGAGATTTTCTTTATATTATTATATTAATATCTTTGTACTCTAACCTCTTTAATACTTAAACAAATCGTGGAAAAGAAACTCACTTTTAAAAATATTGTAGAAACGCTACGTCTTTAGTTAAAACCAAACATGCGGGAGCGATCCTTTGGAATCGAAAAAAAGGGCGAATTGGAAAAAGGGGGAATGAAAACCTTGAGCACATAACGCAGCTTACAACCGGAGATCACATCATTTGAAGAACGAAAGATCGTTCTGTTCCATGTTTGAACGTATACACTTTAATTAGGTTTCTTTTTTATGATATAATTATGAGTAAAATATAGTTAATTGACAGTTGAACAGTTCCGCCAGTACTGAAAACTTTTCATAATTTTCTTTATTACTTACTGAAGTATTAACACGCGATCAGTTACTATAAATCCGCTGAGCATTGCGTGTATAATTATAATTCTATTCCGTTTTCCTTTAAGACTTAATAAAATACGATAATGTCATTATTATTATTATTATTATTTATATCGTAAGTATTATTACTCTATAATTAGCAAATTTTCAGAATTACGTAAATTACTTAGACTTTTTTCCATCCCCAAAAATCATAAGATTAGCTTTGGTATAACCTCTCCAAGAAGGATTTTTAAAATACCAAAAATCTGGCTTGGTGTTTTTAATTCTTTCCAATATTCGTTTCGATCAGCGAATTAAAAAAATAATAATAATTTGCATTGAAATATTTATAAGCTAGGACTGAATGTAACTAAGTAAAGGACAAATTAATGATTTTACGATAAAAATATGACATAGATTAAGAGCATGATGAATGTGGACGAAGCGAACGAGGTATGCAAGTCTAGAAAGAACTGGCGCCTGATTCTCTCTGCCTAACCCGTTAGGCTATGTATGTATTAATGTCTAACGTGGTTTTACTTACTTTTATCATAGTCAAATCTATAATTTCGCGTAAATATAATGAATTATTGATGTCACTATCAATAGTTACTTTATTGTAAGCTTTAGATGTTCTTCTATTAAGTTATTAATACGAAGATAATGAATGTGTTTTTTAAACTCTTGAACCACACTGAATATACTGGAAGTGTATTTTTTACGTGTTATATATGAAATAACACTAGGAATAAAAACCAAGGGTTTTTTTTGTTTTACTTTACACAAAGAAATTTCGGGATGGGTGTCCAAATATTATCAAAGTCCAAGCATCTATTAGGTAGCGGTAATTGCTTACCACAGGCCACTCGTTTGCCTCATTAGCGGTGTATAAACAAAATCTCCCATAATATATAAACAAAAGACCCGGTCATGAACGATAATGACGGTTGAAAGGTCACAATCATTGCATGCAATATACAAAACATTACCTTTCATTCGGAAATGGAGAAAGCAACATAAAACACAAATGATCGTTTTATCATTTTGAACAATCAACTCGTCGTGATGTAAAATTTTAATTGTTAGATGTTGCACCAAATGTTTTATGATGAAGAAGAATTACGGAGAAAGGGGCACTTTGCTAGACTAAGCCGGTGATAGAGACTTTAATTTGCAAATTCTAATTGAAGTTATTGCCAAATTTAAAGCGAATTGTCTGAAATATTTATTAGTCTATAATTTATTTATTTTAACGACTAAGTTATATTAATATAGAGAGATCCCAACGGGACGGAGTCCATCGCCGTTACTCAAGCACGACTATACATACGCCTTTGAATTTGTTCTGAAACGTTTGCAGGTGGAAAGATGGACAGATATATTTACTTATACAGATTGATACATTCATAATTACAAAGGACGTCCAAGACTAAGGTACAAATATCTGCCCTCATCGAGAATCGAACCGACGGCTTCAAGTTTCGAAGTCAGGCGATAGCTCTAACTCTAAAAAAATAATATAATAATTCTTGTTGAAATCTGTTTATATCAATCCCACACTATGCTAGATCGTTATATCAGATGACCAAGTAATCTAGCAGTTTGCCCCAAAGCGTTCAACGGTAAGTTGAGGTTTTCCTAACGTTACTGTGAATGGTACCACTATTAAATGAATTGATACAATTCTGTATGCAGTTGTGAGCGTTATAAGCGAAACTCATTATGGTTCACTTTCCCAGAGATACGCCATGAATTGACAGTAAATATAATATGGTAAAAGATTTATTAATATGCTAATGTCTCGTGATGTATCACGTTTACTTGAATATCGGTGAAAAGTTAATGATGCATCTCTGCCTCTTTCAGAATTCAGACTTCTGAACTATATAATTCTTATTTTTAGCAATTCATTATGAAGTACTTAGTCTAATATAATAATAGAGCCGTGGTTCGAGCAGTTGCCTGCGATGCAAAGGTCGCAAGTTCGAATCCCGACTGTACCAATGAGTTTTTCTGAACTTAAGTACAGTGATTAGTCACACCACGAGCTTGTATTGTGTGGGTATTACCTATACAGGTATATATATCCTCACGCCTTCCCACAAGGGTCCCCGAAGGGGTAGGCAGAGGTGTATAGGTAATACTCACACACCCACTTTCCGCCAGAGGTATATTAGGTGCCAACGTGACAGATGGCGAGTCCATCGCCATTAATTAATATTGATATTAACATAACAAAAAAGCATCAAAAATATAGAAAAAGAAAAATATAAATACATATATCACTTTATCACTTTTGAATCATTGCAAGGCTTTATAATGAAAATGTGCCTGAAAGTTCGAATCGTCGTCGTCGAAGATAAAGACAATTGATACTAAAGGAGATGAAATATGAGATGAACTTTGGGTCTTCAGTAACTTGTTAAGCGTTTACTAGCAATTAATGGTTTACGCTGAAGGCAACATCGTGAAGAAACCTGCACACGTTTGAGAAGAAATACAAAAATGTTAAGTCTTGTGTGAGAGACTGTGATCGACTAGAGGGACTCACCATCAGTCACATTGACACTTAAATCTATATGACTGGGTTATTAACCCGCGTTTACTCCTTCAGAGACTTTCCGGGAAGACATGGAGATTACTCTCCACAATTTGCGTACATATTAGTTCTTATTGAACTTACGCATAGAGACTAAAACTGAACAATATATTTATCGATATCTATCTACTGAAAATAAAATAGATACAGAACTTGAAACGAAGTTATTTTATTTATTTTTGCAAAATGATCGTAATCAAAACCGGTAGAGGAACTAACAGCGGCGTGAAAAATTTAAGTCTATGAGACACATTCCACCATTTTCAATTGCTTCGTAATCTGTTTGCAATTATTTATGCGTTAACTTGAATGCAGGCAAACGAGATTGTTAAAGAATAGGATACATTTCTGTGTGGTGGCTACTAGACACCTCTGCCTACCCCTTCAGGGACTCTTGTGGGAAACATGTAAGCTTATAAACATGATACATATCGAAATAAATTGACCTACTCCCAAAATAACACAGAGCTCGTACTGTGGGAACTATATATACTATAACTATACACAACAGAGTCGCAGAAGGGGTAGGCAGAGGTGTATAGGTAATACCCACACACCCACTTATTAGCGATATATTTTAGATGCCAACGTGACAAATGGCGAGTCCATCGCCGTTGCTCAAGCACGACTATTCATACTTTGCATGTCTTCTCAGATGTATGCAGGTTTCTTCTCGATGTTTTCCTTCACCGTAAAGCTCGCGGTGTGACTAAACACTGTACTTAAGTTCAGAGATTACAGTCGAGATTCGAGCATACAATCTTCGTGTTGCAGGCAACTACTCGAGCCACTCGGCCACTACTTTTTTATAATCATGAAAAATAAATATACATTACCTTCTTCTACACCCTTGTTGAGTTCTTGTCCTGTTATCTTTGGCAGAGACAACTGAATAGTCCTTGAATTAGCAAAGGCCGCTACCCTGTCCCATAGCATGTCAGATAACGCATCCTCCTTATCTTTAAGGTTCCTTGGGAGAGTGGCTTCTATTTCATTCTCACTTATTGGACTCGCTTCCGGCTCAGAACTCTTCACTACATCGATGCCATCAACCAAAGGTATATTGTCCATCCTTGCTGCTCTATCAAAGAACAGAATTGCTTTCTTCTTTAAACAAGGCATGATGCCGTCAGATTTTTGACAGTCCTCGTAAACCCTCATGACGTATCGCACTCCGAGGTCATCTTTGGCCGTCACAGCTGTCAGAGCAAGTAAGAACACAAGTTTGGCGAACATTTTGATGTACACAGAGCGATTTGATAAAAAAGACTGCCGGTTTGTTTGCAGTCGCTGTGAGTATTTATAGTCTATGTAGATACCACAGCGAGCCGCGTGTTTGAGTACGGGGGAATAGGCGCACGATCATGAATGAGCTCGTGTACCAAGCCTAAGATGCAGCTGTGTGGGTGTGTAGCCAGATGGAAAATTGTTTTGTGTAGAAAAGGTAAGTTTAACTAACATTTAGGTACATTTTTATTATGATCAACAGCACCTCATTTTCTTAAGTTAGCACATGCAGAAGCTATGTATGAACATTTCTAAGGTATTTATTTGTATTTTACATGGATATATATTACGTTTTTTTATTCCCTTTAATAAAAAACTGTTAACATTTTTCTTACAGTGGTCAACCAAATCAACCAATTGGTGTTTTTTTTGTTGGATTTTGAACTCTATGTCGACAATAGAAACTAAAATTCAGTAGAAAAATCTCCACGCCCTAATTGTAGCCGTAATCTCAATGCCCTTTATTTTCGCACATTCACGTTCAATTGTAAGAATTTTAATTGAATATCATCATTATTAAAATGGTTTCCCCTTCATATAGAGTTTAATTGAACATTGGATTCTTGCTGACTTAAATTTTAATGAACATCTTTAGATCGAGGTGGCTTGGATACTCTGGTTGATGCTAGGTCAGGGCCGAGAACACTGGCGAAATGGAGAGGCCTATACCCAGCAGTGGACATTCATCAGTCTCTTCAGTACCAAATAACAAAGGCATATTTAAAAAAAAAACTCCCTGCCTAAAATGGAACAACAGAATACAATTTTGTGCGGGTGAAATCACAGACAAAGCTAGTATGAAATAAAATCTTTCAAGTTCAAGTCGTGGGGCTAGTTGATAGAATAATATTCTATCAACTAGCCCTTACTAACTAGACTTAGCCATTTTTTCACACCCGAGTTTCTGAAAAGCTCCTGTATTTTGTTATAACCAGTCATCAATATAATTTAAATAAGTACTAGTCGAGCATAGTAACAAAGATGGAAAGAGAATGCCTTTTAAGATAAGGCGAAAAAGAGAATAATTAATACTCCTTTTTAAGATTTGCGTTGTTCTCACTTCTTTTGGGTTGATTAGAAGATATATTTGTTATAAATTTATCACATTTGTGAATTGCTAGAGATGGCCTGATTTTGTTATTCCAACTCAAGTTTAGAGTTGTTTTAGGGAGTTCTGACATCAATATAGCTTGAAAATTTTAGGAAATAGAAAGATGTTTTTATTCCGCAAATTTAGCGCAAACAATGTGCCTTGATCGGTATTTTGAAAGCTTACGTTTCCTCAATACCAGCGATGATATGTCAATCATACGACTACTGAGATTTAATGTGACTCGGATGATTTAGTTCCCTTGATCAGAAACGATGAGACGCACTACGCCTCTCATCGAAAATCATGCTTAGTACGACTTTTCTTTAATTTTTTGCAATAAAGATTGGTCACTCACGTAAGTACATATTACGCGAACTGCATAGTTGTGGGTCTCGTCTTCAAGTAAGTATACGTAGATACAAATCAGAAGAGATTTATCGACGTCATATATCTACCACATATCTCTAGCGAAAGGTAATGTTTCACTTCTGCCTACCCCTTCGAAGACTCATGATGATAGATCGAACGATGATAGATCGAAAGATGGAATTACCATTACTATTTAATAAATATGTCTACTTGATCTATACGCTAAACGGAAGGCATTTTACATTTAGGGCCAAACGCTACAAACGTCAAAAAAATCTCTGACGTTAAAAAAATTTAGGTTAAATATTTCGTGAACTTGTAACAATAGATTACTGTTTGAATCACACACATCGTTAGGCTTGGGTCACACAGCATATTAGGCCGTTTTAGGGCTCTCACGCAGTATGTCGAATTCAAGTCGGTAATTCGTTTTTAAGCCATTTCAAGGTCGCCGGTCATTAGGGATTAAACATTTCTATACAAAGAGAAGTAAAGAAGAAAAAAGAGTGCTTGTTAGCTTAAATATATCAACGGATTAAAGAGAGTTTGTTACTACCTTAATTTTACTTCTTACCTCTTTGGAAACCCTTTTAGGAAGACGTGAAAATACAATTTCTTACTTTTTCTTTCCTATAAGGATTATTAATTATAAAAAATATGGCAATTCTAAGGAAAGTATGTTCTCATCGGTATCTCAAAAATGTTATTTTGTGTGACTACCAGGATACGTTAGTTTAGACATACTGTAAGAATAAGTGAAGAAAAACTGACGAAACAAACATACAATGCAAAAGTGAAAAGGAGGTAGACCACGTTCCATCTACCTAGATCAAATCGAACGAACACTAAAGGATGGTAAACACCTTGTAGACCTACTCGAAGCTGACGAACATGTATGAAGTTGAAGAGTCTGATGAAATTGGATGCAGTGAAAGAAATTAGGAATCTAGAGAGCACTTGCACCGTATTCTCACTGCCTACCCCGCGAGGGATTCGGCCTGATCTTATAGTAATATATAATATATGCTCACGCCTTCCCACAAGGGTCCCCGAAGGGTAGGCGTGTATAGACAATACCCACACACCCACTTTCCGCCAGAGGTATATTAGGTGCCAACGTGACAGTTGGCGAGTCCATCGCCGTTACTCCAGCACGACTATACATACACCTTTGAATTTCTTCTCAGACGTATGCAGGTTTCCTCTCGATGTTTTCCTTCACCGTTAAGCTCGTGGTGTGACTATCACTGTACATACTTAAGTTCAGAAAGCTCATTGGTACAGTCGGGATTCGAACTTGCAACCTTTGCGTCGCAGGCAACTGCTCGAACCACTCGGCCACCACGGCTTATGTACATATTATGTAATATCTGTGCCCCAAAGTTTCACATGAGTAAAATTAGATATCACTAGTAGATTTTTTCAGGCATAAAACACGAAATGTTTTTTTTGTACCACATGGGTTGCATGCAGTCCTATGGACCTATGGCCCTATGAACGCTTTAAACACCAGGTGTGACGCGCGCTTCCGACCCTGCAGGAATCTTTTCACACCCTTCTTGACGAACTCCATGCTGGACTGATGTGTATACTGTCTTGCCTGACAGCTGTCAGCGAGTTTCGGTTTGGCGCGGTCACTTACTATGACAGCTGTCAGCAATTTGTTTTGGCGGACTTTTCTGAATATGCGCGCGTTATGAATAAACCAGTGTAAATATAACATATTTTATTCCGCTCCATATATACGCTACATAAACTCTTCAGGGAAAATCTCAACGGGGAGCCCATCCCTCATCCCTCAGTCACTCAATCACGTCGGAATGGCTGAACGATATTGGATGAACTGTGGCATCAAGATTATTAGCCGGAATATCAAGGAGGATATGTTTTCTTACAGAAAAAAAAATCTAATGAATTTAAATTGATCACAAGGGAAACCGCGTGGCAAAGCTAATAACATAGAAAAGTGCGTACGTCCGTTGCTACATACATGGCGAATATACGTAAAACATGTAAAACAAGACATTTAAATGCAGATGGTACGCTAAAGTTGTGTTTTATCTTCATACACATTGTTTTTCTTAATATAATTATGGTAAAACGGATTTAAATTACAATTTCTTGTTCATTTACATATATGTAACAGTAACGATGTTGCTTTCTCCTAGAACAATATGGCAATTGATTTATTCTAGACCCACTAACAATGAGGAATAGGGTATGATTTCGGCTGTATTGGCTTGACCTTCAGTGGTTTCAAATTAGCTAAGGGTTGATGATAATTTCTTTAGAACTCACACGTGATCGTTGAATGAAACTCAGCTAAATACTTAACTCATGGTAAGCGCAACTTAAAAGTGTTTGCTTAACTAAAGGAGTGAAGAAATGCAAGGAGGATAAATTATCCTGGGATCTTGTGAATAGGTACTCTAAAACGGGAACTTCAAGAGTACTCGAAAACGACGAGCATTTATAGAGAGACTGCTGAATGTGGACGAAGCTAAAGAGGTCTGTAAGTCTAAACTGAACTGACACTCTACCCTCGACCTGATAGGTGTATATGTATGACTGGCACTCTACTTTCTCTACCCTGGCGTGATGATGTGTGCGTTTATGGAGTTTAATTTTTTTTTTTAATATTCTTATTATTATTCACATCTAGTATACACCGATCAATAAGAGTTTTAAATTGTGAAAACATAAAAAATTTGAATCTCCCGGATAGCATGAAGGAGACATTTAATTTTTTTTACATTTGGGGGAGAGATTTGACAGGTCCTATTGATTGTGTAGTGTTGTCAATGGCTTTCCAAAAACTATAAGCAATCACTCTATTGTCACTTTCTTGCCAATTAAAGGTGGTATGTGTTATAATGTGCGGGTAATCACCATTGCTTTTCGTCACGCGGTGAAGGCACACTCTACGACAATTTTGCTAATAGACAAGATTTGAACTTTCACCGTAGGCTTTTTCTTTACGGCTAATAATTTTTGAGTGTATGTAAAGTGGCGGCGCAGTTAATGTAGCTGTCTTCAAAATCAAGGTTACAGGTTCAAATTTCGTTTGTACCAATCAGTTCAAGACTGATGAATAGGAATAGCCGTGGTTCCAAAGTCGATCGAGAAGCCTGCAACATAAAAATTGTAAGTTCGAATCCCGGCAAAAACTATGAGTTTTCTGTACATATAATTACATATACAGTTAGATATATACACATAGAATCCAACACTAAGGTATAAAACTCGTGTTGATTACATAAATATCTGCCCTCAACGCAAATCGGGCCCGCGATCTTGAGGTCGGGTACAAAGAGCGACTTACCCAAAATTTTTCACGTGGAATCTCACGTGAAAAATTAATATCTCCTGTTGAAGTTGGTTTTGTTAGACTTCCGTTTACTGTTCTATTTGTGGGAAAGCGGGAAAAATTATAATAATAATAATAATAATAATAACAATAATTTATTTCAGATTAATTTCCATATTTGTTAGTAAATGAACTTATTGCTATGTTAGTAACAAAATGTATTGCTGTATGCTGTTTTTGCTCCCCCGAATTCTGCGCATCAGGGCAGTATCAATCTGTACGCGATTCAGTGAACATAGCCGACATTATAGATACTCACATTCAATTAAGAACTTAATAATACAATACAATCTGTTTTAGAGTCACAAGATCTAATAGAAATAATAATTTATGTTTATTTTTCAAAATTGTAATAATATAATCACGCGGCTTCCCACAAGGGTCCCCGAAGAGGTAGGCAGAGGTGTATAAGAATTACCCACACATCCACTTTCCACCAGTGATATATTTTAGGTGCCAACATGGCAGATGGCGAGTCCATCGCCGTAGCTCCAGCACGACTATACATACGCCTTTGAATTTCTTCAATTCCTTTGAATATCAATGTTTTCCTTCACCGTTAAGTTCGTGGTGACTTATCCAAAATTGTGATACACATGCGATATTAAATGAAACAATGAAATACCTCCTCATCATCACATCCACAATAGATTCGCTTATTAGTTCTGGCGGCAATGAATAGATGGCGTTAAAAAGATATTAATATTTCTGCACTGTACACGTATTGTTTTTGTGATGTGAAAATGTATGTTTTGGGAAGATCACAAAAAGGAGAAAGAAAGAAAAGATTCGTTATTTAAAAAAATCTGTATCAGCACGCCGTCCATGATAGATATATAGAATTTAGACTAGATATATATAGATCTAATGTTTAACAACCATTTTCATGAATCCCTAACTCAATGATAAAAAATAATAATAATAAGCCGTGGTGGCCGAGTTGCCTGCAACACAAAGGTTGCAAATTCGAATCCCGAGTATACCAATGAGTGTTTTTGAACTTATGTACAGTTATTTTACTGTTATTCACACCACGAGCTTTACAGTGAAGGAAAAAATCGAGAGGAATCCTGAGTACGTTTGAGAAAAAATTAAATGGCGTATGTATATTCGTGTTTTTTTAATTTAAAATCTTTGAAGAGATAACGCGACCATAAATTTAAGCTTTGCAAGCAATAAAAAAAATTAGGCAATTACACCAGTGTAATTCATTAAGAAAATTAGACAGCAGGTGAACATCAACTCATTTAGAATGTACACACGCAGGCAATATTGCGTGATATACGGTGAAGGAAATCTTCACGAGGATCTATATACGTTTCAAAATGGTATATAGAGATATATATACATATATATATAACAAAAAAAGCCGTGGCGGCCGAGTGGTTCGAGTAGTTGCCTGCGACACAAAGATCGCAAGTTCGAATCCCGACTGTACCTAAGAGTTTTTCTGACATTAAGTACAGTGATTAGTGACACCACGAGCTTTATGGTGAAGGAAAACATCGAGAGGAAACCTGCATACGTCTGAGAAGAAATTCAAAGGCGTATGTATAATCGTGCTTGAGTAACGGCTATGGACTCGCCATCTGCCACATTGGCACCTAAAATATGCCTCCGGCTATAAGTGGCTGTATGGGGACAATAAAACAGATAGCGCCATGCACGAATACGAGCCCCACCAATTTCTAGTCGGGGGGGCTGCGGGATCCTGGGAGTATGACCCGAATCTATTAATTGTAGTGTGCACTCATAGGTAATCAGTGTGTACCGATAATTAGTGGAAGGTTGCACACTTACACTATGAACTATAGGGAAGAATAGTGAGGCGCGTCTTCGACAGCACTATCTATTAGTATTATTAATCCATTTATTTCAGGCAACACAATAAAAGTACACGTACAAATATAGGGCCCATAAATATATACCTTAACCTAACATACGTAATTAATAAATATATAATAATTAATAAATATCCTTTGGGTTTTCCGCTCTTGTTCGCATCCCTTTAACGCCGGTACACGATTCCTGCAGGCCAGAAATCGGATTAGAAGAACATGTCACGATGCTTTGCAGGCACCTTGAGGACGTACGATTTGACATTCGTTTCTCTCGGAGACTCAAGTCACTGCAAGTGTAACTGCATCGGTGACGGGTATTTGCACCAAAACTTTGTCCTCTCCTTCACAAATCGCAGTATCGCCTCGCCTGACGTTTTAGGATCCAACCTCGATATATATATTGCGATGGTGGGATCCACAACACGCAGAGTGAACTCCGATACGACGGTGGCGGTGGCGGTACCTCGACGATTACACGATAGTCTCGTCCGATGAGTAGGTTTTAAGTTGATCAGCGTTTAAAAAAGGGGCTTAAGTGACAAGACAAAAAAAAACATTGAAAAATAATTCGCGGCCGTAATCCAGTTGTTGCTGCGTGTGTACTACGTCAGTGGCGTGTGACCACAGCAATATAAAAGGCGCGTACTTTACAATGTAGGTAGAATGGGTTAGGTTAGTTGTAGTTTGGTTCATTGCCAAGTGTAGTTGTACATTCTACCACCGCACCTCTCGCGATTGATGAGGAATTAATTCCCTTGGAACTGCAATGGTCCCGTGCTGCGCGGTTCTAAAAGAGTTTCCTTCCGCAAAGGCTCTGGAATGAGCTCTCCGTTGAGGTTTTCTGGAGAATGTAGTTCTTCAAGAAGGGTGTGGAACGATTCCTTCAGGGTAGCCCGCGCGCGAACGATACCATTGGTGTTGCAAGCGTCCATAGGCGGCGGTAACCGCCTACCAATAGGCGGACCGCATGTATGTTTGCCACCAGTGCGGTTACAAAAGATGATTTTCCATATAGATTAATATATTTTATTAGCAACGCAAGAGCTCTTTAGTTTCAATATATATGGGGATAAGAGCCCTGGTGGCCGAGTGGTTCGAGCAGTTGCCTGCGACGCAAAGATCGCAAGTTCGAATCCCGACTGTACCAATGAGTTTTTCTGAACTTAAGTACAATGATTAGTCACACCACGAGCTTTACGGTGATGGAAAACATCGAGAGGAAACCTGCATACGTCTGAGAAGAAATTCAAATATGTATGTATAGTCGTGCTTGAGTAACGGCGATGGACTCGCCATCTGTCACGTTGGCACCAAATATACCTCTGGCGGAAAGTGGGTGTGTGGGTGTATTTATTACCTATACACCTCTGCCTACCCCTTCGGGGACCCTTGTGGGAAGGCGTGAGGATATAGGATATATTATTATATTATGGGGATAAACTACCTCTTGGATGGCAAGGGATGTGATGGCAAAAGAAAGGTAGGTGGTATCTTGAAATGATGAACTGGATGACAACTGACTTGGAGAAATTTAAACGTATCTTCTTACACTATGGTGATGTGTGAATAGCCGTCAGGGTTCCGAAGTATATTCTACTTTGTCTAAAGCCGCTTCTTCTTCGTGTTTATACTAGAAGAGATACAAAAGTAGGTCAGATGGTAGCCATGAAATGTAATTTTCAGGGTTGCGGGTGTTGCCTTGATTTTTAATACTATACAATTGGGATTACAAAAAAATATATATGATTTTGTGAATAAAGCAAGATTGATATCCAGTTGATCATACTAAGATAATTACTGTAACTACGTACTGTTTATGACGCAGTCAATTTAATGAATATAGGCATACTGAAAAGTGTACTGACAGGTATCTCGTATTTCATCTAATCGCAATGCTTATCAGATACCTAGCAACATCTTTTTAGTATACTAAATACATATTATCAGTACTTTAAGAAAAGGTCGTATAGAGTCACCTAGGAAGAAACTAAACTGTCATAAATCATCCCGATATTTTTTACCGGCTTAAGAGAGCTATATTACTCGGCATACTTCAGCATGTAATTATTTGATTAATGTAATCAATCACACGATATATAACAAAATACTATTCACAAGTCATGTCAGGAGTAGCTGTCCATTAGGAAAAAGTCATCGCATAATATTTCGACGACCTTAGTACTAGAATAATCTGAAGAATTCAAATAAAAACACCTTGGAAGAACAATACAATTTAGGAGAACACCTAACCAAGCTTGTAGATACCACTAGAAAATTCCGTCGCTTTAAAAGACATTATTTCATAAAGATTAATTACTAGTTGCGCCCCGTGTTTTCAGCCGCGTAATAATATATAAACTTCATTGTTAGATCTTTTGTGTTAATCAAACTAATAATCTATCTCTGTGCCAAATATCATTCAATTCGATTCAGCCGCTCTGGCGTGATTGAATAAAAGCAACCGCATGAACTTTCGCGTTTATTAAAAGGATACATAGTATAGTCGTAATCTAGACATATCATAATAACCCGAAATCATGATATGACCTTGACACTGACCATGCAATACGCACTGTGAGTACGACAGCGTGCATCTCTGATCACACACGAACAATGCACCCACACAGACAAACACTAACGTGTACATGCACGCCTCACTGCACGGCCACACGATGCAACTATTGCACGCTCTAAAAGATTTATAGATAAATGCAGTTCCCGGTGAAAATAGATAAATGGCAGTGAGCATGTATTTTCTTTACATTTCAATAGGAGTAACCGCGCTGACCGGACATCGGTCTGAGTTTCAATAACGGGACCCCCGCGGTTTACACATCACCATGCAGTGCCGCGGAAGCATCGTCCTGTTCTCTCTGTGTGTGTGCCTCGCGACTACCCGCGCTGACTTCGGCACCGGGTTCAAGATCCTCAGCAGGATGTACGACAACTGCGCAGCCTCTCAGGAAATCACCAAGTGCCTGAAGATCCAGGGCGCTAAACTGATTGACAGAGCAGCCAGGATGGAGTCATTACCCTTAATCGATGGTATATCCTTAGCAAGATCCGACTCAGTTAGAGCCTTCCCATCTTCGCTCCCCGAAGGCGACTTGAACTCCTTAACTTCAGATCAAGTAGATAAATTGCTTAGTTTAGCCACATCTAAATTGATGCAAACACATCGAGTAGTGATCTCGCCGTCGAGCATAGGAGATGATGTAGGGAGGTCTATGAACGAAGCTCGAGGGAAGCTGAAGAAGATGATGGGTCCAATTATCGCTGGGCTTGCTATCAAGGGTGGTTTCCTAGCCATGGCATTCCAAGCTATAGCTCTTATTGCCGGCAAAGCTCTACTCATTGGGAAGATAGCTTTGCTGTTATCCGCTATCATCGGATTGAAGAAGTTGGTGTCAGCTGGGGAATCGCATGAGAAGACTACTTACGAGATTGTGAAGCATCCGCAAGTATCGCAGAGTCATACCTATTCGTCTTCTCATTATGGAGGTGGAGGTGAGTTTGATACTACTGGACCAGGAGGTCATTACAGAAGGAGTGTGGAAGATGAAGCTGCTGCACAGGATAGGGCGTACAGAGCACAGGCCAAGAAACAGTAGATCCTTCATTATACTTACGACTCATACAAAATTCAGAACGACGATTCAGATGATAAAATTCTTCTTTTTAAAAAAGCAGAATTATAAATTTTCAACGACACTAGTAAATCATTTTCAATTATGTTTATTTCATAGATTAGAGTTTTTTTTTTATTTATTGAACATGTTTAATCTGTATTTATGGGAAATTATGAATGGTTATATTATGTTATATATTATGTATATCTGTGTAATATGTGGTTGTGTCGGCGTTGATAATCTTATATCTACATACATAAGAAATGTAACCAAAATGCACACCAAAATATTAGTGGATATTATAGCTATATTAATGGATTTATAATTATGAAAATAATATTTCCTAATATAATAATAATAATTTATTATAATATTAATAATAAAATAAGACTTTTAGGCTAGTCGACGGGTACTGTGCATTTCTTTATCAGTTTGAATGTCCAACTTTGTAAAATATATTATAAGTTAGTTTATAAGTCTGAATATTATGTTATTTTTTCATTAAGGTGCTGTTTAGTGTAAGTTCAGGTTATCTTCATTTATTTATTTATTATTTTCACTCGTCAATGTCGAAATCGACTAGGTGGTTACGCGAGAGCCTTTTATTTATTTATTTATTTTATTATATAAAATAATAATCATGAACTGTCGTTGGCACCTAATATATCTCTGGCGGAAAGTGGGTGTGAGGGTATTACCTATACACCTCTGCCTACCCCTGCGGGGACCCTTGTGGGAAGGCGTGATGATATATATAATCATGAACTGGTATAACCCAATATAATAATGTCTTATAGTTTATAAATTATTCTTAAAAATGATGATGAGAAATATTCTTAACAATGAGACAGTGACAACATGAATGGATAAAATATTTTTGGAACTTTGAGCCTCGTTTTATTTCAAGGACTGTGAAATAAAAACTTCTCTGCACCTACATTTCTACAAACCTCTGCCTACCCCTCAGAGAAGTTTTTACTATGAGAAAGTGCGAAGATATAATATGTATTTGTTACAAGAAATTAACGTTTTAGTACTACTCGTATTTAAACAATAATGAAGAGAATAAAAATAAAAACCTAGCTGCTTATACCTAGAATTAGGACATAGGTTATATATTAATCCCGAAAAATTCAAAGTCCCTACGGGAATTACTTTTTTCTTATTATTACTTCGAGCTGCATGCGGGCGAAGCCGCAGGCAAAAACTAGTAGATGCATAAACGAAAGAGGTTTGTAAGAGACCAGGCACTACTCCTAAGTAGTGCCTGTTCTCTCTAGACTTTGATTTATTATTCATTTTTTTATGGGGCAGAAGGCTGCCTGCCCCATAAAAAAAATGGCGTCGTGATGAACATAAATATTATAAATGTATGAAATTAATACAGAGCCTACATTTAATAAAGTTTTATGACATCAATTATCAAGTTAATACGCTTTTATTGAACCCTTGAAACATGATGACAAGCTTGAAAATGGAAGCTCCTCATTAAAAGGTTTAGGTAATATGATTTAAGTCTGATATTGTTAAGGATATAAGCTAAACAGCTCTGCATCAAATATAATTTTTATAAAATAAATGTTCTAAATCCGTGATCCGTGATCTAAAACGGCAGTGCTGATTCACTCAGCGAAATTCTAATTTTATTTTTCGCTTTTGAATATAGGTACGGTCTCATAAGAAATTGTACTTATCTTAATTGTTTGTTAATAACTCAGTTATCATTGATCTGCTAACAAGCCATGTCAAATCACGTAACGATGGTCGGGAAAAGTCGTAGCGAATTTGCTCTATCAATTTGACTGAGAAAATTCTCAATTATGCCTGTACGCTAGTGATATTTGTCTAGCCTATTAATCAAAAATGCTAATGCTGTACGCTTTCCTACAAGGGTCTCCGAAACACAGACGAACAAGCTGTTGTCCTTATTTTCGTCAGATGTATATTTAGGTCAACATGACAGATGTCCAATCTGTCGCCTTCTATTACGTCCTTGTTTTTGATTAATTCATATTTTTTTTAAACAACATGAGTGGCAAACAAGCCTACGAGTACACCCGACCACCCGATGGAAAACGGTTACCGCAGCCTATTTACGCTTACAATACCGAAGTATCACATGCGCGTTGCCACTCTGTGTTGGAGAGTTATACTGTGTTCGCAGCATAATGGGACTAACCTCCCTCTGCTGCCAACACGACATAACAATCCTCCCCTCTCTCCAAGGAGCTCATTACTGGAAACCTTATTCACCGCGTAGGAACACAACACAAAAAAAACACAAAGGAAAACCGTTACGCTATACATCTCTAAAAAATATATATATGTCAATATATACATGTAAATATTTATAAATAGTAGTTTCGAACGATGTTCTCTTCCACTGTAAAGCTTACCTTACGTCAATGACTCGGAGGTCAACGAACTGTAATGCGTTATGTCGTGTCAACAATAATGATTACGGAGATTATCAAAGCAATTAGTCAAATATAAATATAACGCTTGAACACGTTTGCCAATTAAAAAGTGTTTTTACAGAAAGCGATACGGACGTTATGTTTTTTAAATACCACGACGGAGCTAATGAGCAAAAGACCCGCATGTTGTAAGCGTATACCGCACTACAAACAAAAATGAAAAAAACCTATGTTGCATTCTGACGACCGTCTGGTTTAGTGGTTAGAGCTCCTGACTTGAGGTTCAACTTGAGGTAACTTGAGGTTGCGGGTTCGCATCCCGCTGAGGGCAGATATATGTGTGATGAACACGAATATTTTGTACTTTAGTCTTGGATATCCTATGTATTTAAGTATATATCTATCTATATAAGTAAATATATCGTTGTCCAGTTACCATAACACAAGCTTTGCTTAATTTGGGACTATGTCAATTTGTGTGGAATTGTCCCAGGTATTTATTTATTAGCCGTGGTGGTCGAGTGGTTCGAGCAGTTACCTGCGACGCAAAGGTCGCAAGTTCGAATCCCGACTGTACCAATGAGTTTTTCTGAACTTAAGTTAAGTAGTGATTAGTCACACCACGTGCTTTACGGTGAAGGAAAACATCGAGGGGAAACCTGCATACGTCTGAGAAGAAATTCAAAGGCGTATGTATAGTCGTGCTTGAGTAACGGCGATGGACTCGCCCGGAAAGTGGGTGTGTGGGTATTACCTATACACCTCTGCCTACCCCTTTGGGGACCCTTGTGGGAAGGCGTGAGGATATATTTTTTTATTATTTGTTTATTTTTATGTTCTGTAGCGAAGACCAACATCAAGGGACAAGTTGCGTAATCCAAAGCCTGTGAACTTGAGGGAGATATCGAAGAGCCGTAAAGATCGTGGTGTGATCATGACATCACTGTACTCAAGTTCAGAAAAACTAATTGGTACAGTCAAGATTCGAACATGCAATCTGTGTGTTGCAGGCAACTACTCGAACCACTCGGCCACCACAACTCTTATAATAAGATAAATAAAATTGGAACGTATTAAAATTCCAGATGTTCGTATAACAATCTCATGTGCCTTTGCATATCTAGTCTTAAGTCTCTTTACGAGCAATTAAGCCTATGGAATTCCAAGCTTATAGCTTTATAACTCCTCAATTTACGGTATACTCGCGTGTATGAACGTGGAAACAACGGGCGTTATCACATCCAATGCTGATGATGACCAATTAAAAGCTGAAATTGTTGGAGCACGGATACCGCTATACCTATCCATTGCATACGTCTTTTTGCGATGTAGGTTAAGACCAGCGAGATGCACTAGTTACTGCGTCCAAGTACTAGTAAATATGAATTCACTTATATCTGCCTGCATTTGAGAAGAAGAAGCAAAACGTTAGAGATGAATTTCTTTCATCGGAATTTGTATAGTCATGCTTGAGTAACCGCGAAGGACTCGCCGTCGCCACGTTGGCACCTAATATATACCCCTGGCCGACAATGGGTGTGTAGGTGCTACCTACATACGTCTGCCTACCCCTTGGGGAACTCATATAGATATATTCACGAAAAAGCACCGATTTATTGACCTTATCCCACTCATATTATAAAATGTGAATGTTTGTTCTTCTATCATGAAGAAAATACTTAACGAAATTTGATACAGTTTGGCACAATTATAGATTATTTGCTAGATTAACACATAGGTCATGATATATAATATATAATATGATAACAGATATCTCAAAATAAGTCCAATTTTACGAAGGAAACCGCGGGATACTACAGTATATACCAGAGCTGAGAGCCAGGTGGTTCTAGTAACCTTCAGAGTAAAGATTGCAATTTGGATTCCCAACTGTACTAATGAGTTTTACACGTTTATTGATTATCTACACCTCGAACGGTGAAGGGAAGCATATTTACGTCTGAGAAGAAATTCAAAGACGTATAGATAGTGCCCTCCATACAGTGTAAGTATGCAACCTTCCACTAATGTTGAGTACTATCGGTTTACACATTACACACTGATTACCTATGTGTGCACACGCACACTAAAATTAATAGACTCGGGTCATACTCCCAGCATTCCGCGACTCGATCGACTAGAAATTGGTGGGGCGCGTCTTAGTGGATGGCACTATCTGTAAACATCTACATTTATAATTGTTACTATCATCGGAAATTAAAGCAAAAATAAATACTTGGTTTCCAAATACTAGTAACTCTCTCAAATTAATTTCTCTATGAAAGTGATCGTTAAACAATAGATAGTAATAACTTTGAATTGAGTTTAAAATTGTTCATAAATATTTTAATGTTACACACAAATTTATTTACGTAACTATGAACACTATTGATTTTCAATTGTAATCTACGGATGGTATTTTTTGGCATACTAGCTTGCGTTTGTCTGATGGTAAGCGGTTACCACCGCCTATGGACACTTGCAGCATCAAGGAAATCGTTCTCACGTCGTTTTTAACACCCCTCTTGAAGAATTCCATGCTATACTCATTCGGGGGAATCCTCGGGAAAACGGGGAGTTGATTTAATTAATTATTTAATTCATACATTATTTTCTTCCACTATGCTTTCCCACTAGGATTCCCGAAAAGGTAAGCAGAGGTGTAAAGGTACCGTACACCCACTTTCCGCCAGAGATATATTTTCGGTTCTAACGTGACAGATGGCGAGTCCATATCCATATCTCGAACATATGAAGGTTTTCTATCAATATTATCCTTCACCAAAAAGCTCGTGGCGTGAAAATCCCGAAAAACTCATAATACAGTCGGGATTCGGACATACAACTCAAACCACGGCTCAGTGTTTATTATAATATCAAATATTATAAACAAATAAAGTTAACTGACTTTCAGGCCCATTCCTAACGCAACATATCTTCTACATATATTCAAATGAGCCATAGTAATGTTACCGAGAAATTTTCCAGTAAAGCACGCATCTTTACAAATACCTATCGATTCGAGACACGAATTGGCCACACGCGACAATATTAAACTGCACAACAATGGCATTTGGAGAAAAGAGATGAAAGTTGTGGTTTTGATTCCTCATAAATACAGCGTGTATTTGTAAATACATACATGAGTGTGATACTGTATAAGGACTAATCTCCAAATTAAATAGGGGTAGGCAGAGAGTATAGAGCGCCAGTTCTCTCTAGACTTACCTCTTTCGCTTCATCCACATTCATTAGTCTCTCTCCACTCCACAAGACATACTTACAAATATATATATATATATATCCTCACGCTTTCCTACAAGGGTCCCCTAAGGGGTAGGCAGAGGTGTATACCTAGCTAGTACCAACGTGACAGATGGGGAGTCCATCGCCGTTAGTCCACATACGCCCTTGAATTTCTTTTCAAACGTATGCAGGCTTCCCCTCGATGTTTTCCTTCACCGTAATGCTCGTGGTGTGACTAATCACTGCACTTACGTTCAGAAAAACTCATTGGTACAGTCGGGATTCGAACATGCAATCTGTGTATTGCAGGCAACTGCTCGAATCACACCTCTCTCTCCTCTCTCTCGGCTCTATTTTATATGTTCATGTATCTGTGTATGTGTGTGTGTGTACAATTATATTTTTTTTATATTCTTTATAATATGTTCCTAGTCTGTAGTTTTTTATTTCTTTTTTTATATTTCTAAGCTTTTTTACTCAATTCTTGCATTAGTTGTGGTTACCTGTAATTGGGTGGACACCTATGTATGTTTTACTATCGCATATTCTGTTAATATTAAGGTGTTCTTACCTGTTGGTGATCCAAATAAATAAATAAACCACGGCTTTGATTGGTATTGCATTGTGACCGTTACCATAGTGCGTACGATTTATATATATAATATATCCTCACGCCTTCCCACAAGGGTCCCCGAAGGGGTAGGCAGAGGTGTATAGGTAATGCCCACACACCCACTTTCCGCCAGAGGTATATTTGGTGCCAACGTGACAGATGGCGAGTCCATCGCCGTTTCTCCGACACGACTATACACACGCCTTTGAATTTCTTCTCAGACGTATGCAGGTTTCCTCTCGATGTTTTCCTTCACCGTTAAGCTCGTGGTGTGACTAATCACTGTACTTAAGTTCAGAAAAACTCACTGGTACAGTCGGGATTCGAACTTGCGACCTTTGCGTCGCAGTCAACTGCTCCAACCACTCGGCCACCACGGCTTTTTTAGCATAAAAGAAATGGTAAGCTACATAATGTTTTCTCCCATGCGCGTGCAATAGTTAGCAGTGCCTTGTATATAGAGCGTGTAATCGCACACAATACAAGCAGGATGTAGCCGAAGGGGGGCATAAGAAAACAATCGAGAAATTACGACTGATTGAAACGACGGACAGTTTGAAAATTAGTTTTATTGAAGTACTTTTTTACTACTTGGAAGTAATCACTTTAATTTATTTCACAATTTTACTATCAAAGTTTGGATAAAATTACAACTTTTTTTATTATAAGAAATTTTTTGACACAATTTCTTTGAGATTAAGCTGTTAGTGATTTCATTACAATGAAAATTATTTATAAACAGATGACTAGAAAGTAAGAAAGATTACATTTGAATAATTCGAAAACAAAGAATTTGAGACCCCTATAAATTCATTGTGGTGGATACTCGTAGATAGATAAGTATGTTAGAGAATCGTTAGGAAATCTTGGGAAAAAAATAATCGTTCGGAATGTGACGTTATAGAAAAAAAAATCGCTCGAAATATGACGTTGTAGAAAAAGAAAAGTCGTTCGGAATGTGACGTTATAGAAAAAAAAATCGTTCGGAATGTGACGTTATAGAAAAAAAAATTACAAACATAAAATATCAATATGAATAATGAGAAATGTTTCAATATTAAAGGATTATAAAAAAAAGTTTTTTTACAAATTCGTTTACGGTTCTGAAGTTTCATTAAGGAATCATTAAGAGCTATTAAAAATATGATTCGTGCATTTTTCATATATTCGACTGTACGTTTGAGATTACAATCCTACTGAATAAATTTTGACATTTTATGAATCTTAATATTCGCTTATTTGCTTGAATACATACACCGATACACGTTACCCAGTATTGATAGGTGTCCAAGCGAAATTCCTAGCATTCCTAACTTTAGTGTCCTCTCTGACGTCATCTTTCTTGGTAACGAAAAGTCTTTCAAGCCTGTCCCTTAGCTCATCCGGAGTTATAGGTGATGCTGTGGTTTGTTCCGAAGATTTCTCCCGATAGTAGTAATCAGTGTTATGTGGGTGCCTCTGGTAGTATCCTGAAATTCATAATATTTAAAAATATAACATTCTTGGTATGATTCCATGAAAATTGACATTCCCAATATAAGCGAAGCTCGTTCAGTGGGAACAAAACACCAAATAATATAACCATATAACCATAAAAAATAGATAGATTTGTTTGTCAACAAAAATAAATAGTCGTGCACCAATAAGAGTCTCAAAAGTAATAAAACATGCGAGGTTTTCAGTCCTTAGCCTTGACTGGTAAATTTAACTTCGTCACCTGGCACGACCACGATAGCACTTGTCAATTCAACACTTATTACAAAAATACCAAATCTTAATAGTAATATTTATAAAATAAATATAATTGACTCAATATATTAATAAAAAATCAAAATATATTAAAAAAAAAAGTATTTCAATTATAAAAAATATTATTCATAAATAATGTATCGTAATATAATCATAATTTAAGCAAGATGAAAAGCTTATGATAGGGTTTTTATCTATGAAAAATTTCAAAATATAATATAAACTTTTTATTGCCTTTATCTTGGTCGCTATATTTATCAATTGACAAATTGATAACTGTATATTAAGTGTAAATCACGCCTTTATACTATGTATATTGCATAAAGTATTAGAGCATATAATGTTATTATTTGAATTATTGGTACATATATACCTACGAAATGTGAAAGAATGTACAGGAGAGGAAGACCACGCTCCAACTACTTAGATCAAATCGATCGGACACTTAACGATGGGAACGTCAAGAGTACTCAAAGCCAGCGAACATGTATGAAAATACTGATAAATGTGGACGAAGGTAAAGAGATATAGAGAGCTGCCACTCTACGCTCACTGCCCGTTAAGGACTCGGCGTGATGGTATTTATGTATCTTTTTGGTATATAGGATTAGAGCGTTTAGCAATTTTAATGCAGCTAATATTAAGCAACACTTTATCGTTATAATCGTATCTACTCACGTGAGCTGTTCAAATATGAAGCATTTTCAACTCTATTTATTAGTGCTTAAGGCCCGTACTTAAATGAGAACAAATCTGATGGCGTTCTGACAGCGCATCGGCAGGAGGTCAAATAATCTGCCATTGGAAACCGTAAAATTTTAAATATCTCCGAATTAAATGTTCCAAAACTCTGACTTAAGAGTATTGTAACAATGCGAAAGTATGTGGTAGAAGCGGCAGAAGAAGACCACGTTCTAACTACCTTTGTCACATCGATTTGATACTCAGGGACAATGTGTAGATTAGTCGAAACTGGCGAAAATGTTGATGAAGCGAAACAGTTATGTAAGTCTAGAAATAACTGATGCCCTACTCTTCTGTCTACTCCGTATGGGACTCAGCGAAATGATATAAATTTTAATTATGTACATACATATACATACATAACATCACGCCAAGTCCCTAACGGGGTAGGCAGAGAGTATAGAGCGCCAGTTCTCTCTAGACTTACATACCTCTTTCGCTTCGTACACATTCATCAGTCTCTTCATACATGCTCGTCGGTTTCGAGTACTCTTAACGTTCCCGTCCTTCAGAGTCCGATCTATTTGATCCAGGTAGTTGGAACGTGGCCTTCCTCTGCCTCTTCTTGCACACACTTGCTTTGAATATCTGTTTCGTCAATCTTTAATTATGTATCTATGGCTAAAGAGACTCACTGTTGCAGAGAGAAACAGGGACTATGGGTATTTATTTTAATTGTAAAAAAGTACGCCGTGGTTAACTAAATAAATAAAAATGGATTAAAGTTGAAGAAATCTAAGTAATTCATGAGGATACTAGTATAGCATTATTATATACATTTATATAAAGAAAGAATTTGTTCTTTAACGCAGGAACTAAAAAAAGTGGGTGAAATAATTTATTGTTGTAATATTACCTAAGGGTAGGTTAAGGGAGTATCAACGATACTTTCTGTTTATGAGTAGGTATTAAACTAATAATATGCATATATACCTAAAGACAGCAATAGCCGTGGAGGGTTGGCCTCCATGAATCGAGTAGCCTGCAAGACAAAGATTGCAAGTTCGAATCCCGACTGTACCAATGAGTTTTTCTCTTATTAAGTACAGGGATTAGTCACGAGTTTTAAGGGGAAAGAAAACATCGAGAGAAATCCTGCATCCAATTGAGTGGAAATTCAAAAGACGTATGTGTAGTCATCCTTGAGTAATGGCGATGGACCCGCCATCCGTCACGTTGGCACCTAAGACATATCTCTAGCGGAAAATGGGTGTATGGGTACTACAAACGCACCTCAGCCCACCCCTTCGGGGATACTTGTGGAAAGGCGAGAAGATATAATACTAAATATACACACCTGCTCCAATTCCGTGATGATCATGATGATGAGCAGGATGATCATATGATGTATATGAAGACAGTGTGGGACTACCGAAGGGATTAAACGACGTTTGACCTCCAAAGCTTGAACTGCTAAACACTGTTATGGCTAATAAAGCCAACTTCGCCAGTAAAAATGCCTTTTTGCTTGCAATCAATAGTAAGCCCAATAACAAAGGGAGTAACGTTGACAGTTGAAATTTGAAACCCAGAAGAAATGGTACTAGAAGATTCCTCGCTAGAAGTCGTCCTGAAAGAAACAAAGTAAAATCAACAATATACATAGAAACTTTAGTGATATACTAACGGTAAAAGTTCAACGTAGTTTTGAAAGATGTCGCTGCCAAGTTCAATGTTACTACAACTTTGACAATGTTTTGCTAGTCTCAAGGTTTTCTCATAGATGGCGTTGGGGAAAATATCGTACGCTTTGCATTTTACCATTGAATGCCATTATATATTTAGGGCAACGAAATACTCCAAAATGAACTTTATAGATGATATAAATAAAGTCCTGCTTTGAATCTCTTGTACGCTTTTACATTCATGGCATAAGCATCCTAGAAGGGTTAAACAGAACTGTAGGAGAATCTCCTTTTATTTAATTGTATCTTACTATACTAATAATTATAAATGTGAAAGTTTGTAAGTTTTGATGTTTGGATGTTTACGGTTCTTTCACGGCCAAATTCTAGCAGAAAATTTTCCAAAGCTACTTTTTCGAACTCCACGCGGCGAAGCTGCGGGAATAAGCTAGTATGTTCGATCTGTGTTGCTTGCGTGTGAATATTTTTTTAAAGGCATATTCGTCAGGACGATATTAACACGATAAATATTCATTTTGTTATCTCTTAGATAGGAGCAAACGGACAATCACTGATAGGAACGTCAAAAGTAGAGAGAACTGGCACTATATTCTCTCTGCCTACCACGTGACTCGACGTGACGATATATGTAAGAATTATAATATCTTAATAGTATATACTTTATTTATTTATTTACTAGTTGTGCCCGCGACTTCGTCTGCGTGGACGGCTTTTTTATCTTTCGTAAAAATATCCTATGTTACTTCTAATACTTCCAAGAATATGTGTACAAAGTTTTATGATGATCGGTTAAGCAGTTTTTTACGTGAAAGCGTAACAAACAAACTTACATTCACATTTATAATATTAGTAAGGATTATTTATATGGATCACCAACAGGGATCACCTTAAAATTAACAGAATATGCCATATTAAAACATACATAAGTGTCCACCCAATTACAGGTAACAGCAACTACAACAACCCCTTCGGGGACCCTTGTGAGGCGTGAGGATATATTATTATAACAACTACTAATTTAAGTTTGGTATTTACCGGTAGATGGTTCGCTTTGAGGTTGATGATAAGATCTATCCTTGACTCTGGGGTCCATAACAAATTCTAAGATCCCATTAGCAAGAGTTGGACCAATTCTCATCACCAAGCCGGGGTATATTCCACTCATATCCCAATGGAGAGAGCGTTTGGATATGAGGTGGCTTGCGTCTTCCATGATAGCTCTGGAATGGTAAAGTCAAGAGTAATTTTAAGGCGTGTATACCAGAAATAGTCCCCACTCTCATCAATGTAAAAAATAATTAACATCATCCATCGCGTGGTTGAATTTTTCTATCCAAGAAAAAAAAAATTAAAAAAGGTACATAAGACCCACGGGTCCACCACGTTGGCCGAGTGGTTCGAGTAGTTGCCTGCCACATAAAGATTGTAAGTTCGGCGATGGACTCGCCATCTGTCATGTTGGCATCTAAAATATATCTCTGGCTGAAAGTGGGTGTGTGGTTTCTACCTGTACACCTCTGCCTACCTCTTCGGGGACCATTGTGGGAAGGGTATTTTGCATATTGTTTATATAATATATAATATATCCTCACGCCTTCCCACAAGGGTCCCCGAAGGGGTAGGCAGAGGTGTATAGGTAATACCCACACACCCACTTTCCGCTAGAAGTATATTTGGTGCCAACGTGACAGATGGCGAGTCCATCGCCGTTACTCAAGCACGACTATACATACGCCTTTGAATTTCTTCTCAGACGTATGCAGGTTTCCTCTCGATGTTTTCCTTCACCGTAAAGCTCGTGGTGTGACTAATCACTGTACTTAAGTTCAGAAAAACTCATTGGTACAGTCGGGATTCGAACTTGCGACCTTTGCGTCGCAGGCAACTGCTCGAACCACTCGGCCACCGTGGTGGGTCTTATGTAATGTATATGCATGCTTATATTATGCATATTGTTTAAATAGTACTAATCAAATTTTGGTTACCTAAAATCCATCGGATCCTTATCCAAGAAGCTGCCAAAATCTCTAGGTGATTTCTCATCCCGAACGAACGATACTCCGGTTGCCAGACTGAAAGATTCCGTTTCGTCATACGAGTTCAGATTATTCAACAACTCCTTCCCAAAACATACTCCAATTTGCGAATTTCTTTGCACACTCAAACAGTCGTTTAATTGGCTGCTTTCAACATGATTCTGCTTAAGCTCTTCTCCTTCTTGCAGCTCCAACTGAATTGAAATAACTTCAGCAACTAAAAACGCGAGAAGCAAGGCAAGTTTCAAAGGATTATTTGAAATCATTGTTACTAAAGAAGACACTGTAATAATGAAATTAAAGAGTCATTTGGATGTGACCAAAAACTACATTTCAGGAAAGTTTTCACAGGCACCACCATTCCAGACGGATTAAATATTACGTATACGGAATTGAAACAAGTGTTCTGGTTTTATAGACTTTCGTTGTTATGTCTCGATGAACTTTGCCATTGTTTGGATCAAACAGAGGGGCCTCGTTCCGGACGCTTCCCACGTCTGGCCCAACAATAGGGTGAAAATTGGAAGTAGAATTTGCAAGGTATCTGTGAGAGCTATCTAATTCTTACGTCGTGGAATGTTGCATAACGACACAAATTTTGGATTTATGTAACTGCTTATTTTAGTCACCTCGTTAGGTTGTCTAGGCTACTTCTAGGCACACTTTTCTATAGAAATAATGTTTAGTTCCATGTGGGAAGTGTCCAAAACGAGGCCCGTCCATTATATTTATATTATTATGCACTAAGGGAATGCTTCCATTGTCAAAACTCTTGTCGTAGTGATATATTGGAAGATTGGAGCAATTTATTATCGTTTAACAAAATCCGTGATAGCCAAGTCGTTCCACTTCGAGTTTCCTGCAATGCAAAGATTACAAGTTGGAATCCCGACTATACCAATGAGATTTTCTGAACATAGGTCAGGTCACAACAGTCTTTCGTCACATTGCGAGCTTTTCGGTGAGTGAAACATCGAGAAGAAAGCTGCGTTTTGAGAAAAAAAATTGTCTTAGTGAGCGTGAGGTGTGATGATGCGTTTATTACTACATAAAATATATTCCAAACGTTATATATTGTTGACGACCGTCTAATCTAGTGGTTAGAGCTCCTGACTGCGGAACTTGGCGCGGGTTCGAAACCCGCTGAGGGCAGATATTTGTGTGATGAACACGAGTATTTGTACCTTAGTCTTGGATGACCTATGTATAATAATATAATATAATATATCCTCACGCCTTCCCACAAGGGTCCCCGAAGGGGTAGGCAGAGGTGTATAGGTAATACCCACACACCCACTTTCCGCCAGAGGTATATTAGGTCCCAACGTGACAGATGGCGAGTCCATCGCCATCTGTTACTCAAGCACGACTATACATACGCCTTTGAATTTCTTCTCAGACGTATGCAGGTTTCCTCTCGATGTTTTCCTTCACCGTAAAGCTCGTGGTGTGACTAATCACTGTACTTAAGTTCAGAAAAACTCATTGGTACAGTCGGTATTCGAATTTGCGACCTTTGCGTCGCAGGCAACTGCTCGAACCACTCGGCCACCACGGCTCTTGTTGTTATATTGAATTGTTGATACCGCTCATATATTTAGCGTCTATAATATTCCTATAGTTAAATTAATATTTCAATATATGATATCCATTGCATTGTAGCATCGTCTTTTAGGCATTATTGTTGTAGCATAGTAATTATTATCAAAGATCAAAGTCACACCACGACTATGCGGTTTGAGCCATCTGTCACGTTGGCGCCTAAAATATATCTCCGAAGGAAAATAGGTGCATAGGTACTATCTGCACACCTCTGCCTGAACCTTGTGGGAAGGCAAAGGAGATACATATTATTTATTACGTTATAAACATTCTTAATCCCAAAACTACGGTGTTATTATAGAAACGAACCATAATATTAAAAGCACCACGCGTAAAGCCTTTGACCCTAGCGCTGGCTCCACGAGTTGTTTTACTTAACTTAGAAGCTCCGAACGTTTGCAAGAAACCATTAGAATTTGATTCCTATTTTAAAATGCTCCAAGGTTCATTTTTTAGTGTAAGCATATACCTATATGAGTCGTTTTGGAATTTCTACGGGGCTTCAAAGTGAAAGTCTTTTTTTTTCTCATGTGTCCGGCTTGGTTTAGTAAAAGTTTCTACTGATGTAACCATTCCTACTTAAGTATTTCATACTGTGATACTGATATATGATATATATATATATATATATATATATACGGCTTATATATATATATATATATATATATCGTGGTGGCCGAGTGGTTCGAGCAGTTGCCTGCGACGCAAAGGTCGCAAGCTCGAATCCCCACTGTACCAATGAGTTTTTCTAAACTTAAGTACAGTCATTAGTCACACCACGAGATTAACGGTGAAGGAAAACATCGAGAGGAAACCTGCATACGTCTGAGAAGAAATTCAAAGGCGTATAGTCGTGCTGGAGTAACGGCGATGGACTCGCCATCTGTCACGTTGGCACCTAATATACCGAAGGACTAGGCAGAGGTGTTTAGATAGTACCCACATAGGCACTTTTCGCTGGAAATATATTTTAGGTGCCAACGTGACGGATAGCGAGACCATTGCCGTTACTAAAGCAAGACTCCACATACACTTGAAAATGTATTCTTAATCGTATGCAGGTTTCCTCTCGTTGTTTGCCTTCACCGTAAAGCTCCCGATATGCCTGTTCACTATATTATGATAAACTCATTGTTGTAGTTGGGATTCGCCCTTGCAATCTTATAACACAAAGATTATAAGCCGAGTAATTGCCTTATAAAACAACTACTCGGCCACAACGGCTCTTTTTAATTTATTTTAATTAAATTTTAAAGAATTATTCCTTATTGATCATTTTTCTAATAACTTAATTAAAATTAAATGACCTCTGACTCCTTTCAAGTTTAATTTTATTATGCCCAATCACGGCAGTCTTACTAGCACCTTCCCGTGGGATAATAGCAACTAAGATTTTACATACTTTTATTTACTTTATTATATTGTGCTTAGCATAATGAATAGTATTATTAATAATACTCCTATAATTAAGTTATCACGAAATATACCGAAAATTATTGAGATTTTAGTGTGTGTACACAACTAAATAGTCCTCACACCTCTTAGGGCAATGTTTCAAATAAGTCAGTAGCCGTTCTAAATTATCTTCGACTGCAATTAAAGTAATTTCCCAAAATCGAAAACGAGCTTACGATGGGCCTCAATTTGTATGGATGTACTGAGTAATTTATGGTCATACATTCCACCTAAAGGTACCGTAAATAAGTCATTGGCTGGTTGCTTCCGCTGTCGTAGCCAGAGGGCTATTAGGCTTCTGCACCTCACGTGTTTTATGTAATGCCTCCCCTCTTCGCCTTTCCTTTGCTTAACGCAGCCTTATATCAAGCCCTGAAAAAAATATTTACAGTAATAAAAACTCTTATTTACAAACATTTAGAGATAGTAATCGCTTGCAACACCCAATTAGCTACAGCATCTTGAACTTGGTCACACGTTACAACGTCTATAGTTCATATACCTGTTCAAGCAAGTTTATTTACTAAACCACCCGACCTTCAACCTTATAACCTTGGTATAAGACTTAAAATCACTTGATAATTCAACTCTTTAAACAGGTATTTGCCGCCATCAGTGTACAATACTAGAACAAACGTATACTTGCAGCTATGTCTTATATTTAGAGATATTGTGTGCTGTATTGCTTCGGAATAAGGATGTTAATTGCTTCAAATTGAATGTTTAAAGGCAAATGAATAGCATTATGTGCTTTAAAGGAAAAGCGTCGGATGTAAACCGGACACAGGAACGCGTGTGAAGAGAAATTTATTTTTTCCTCTCTTTCACATAAAGGATGTCTTAGGTGCGTTCTGACATACATATTTTAAGGTGACGTAAAGGTCTTCGTTACGTTTACGTTTTGGTGGAATGCGGTTATAGTACTACTAAGTATAATAGGTATTTAGGTTAAGTATAGAAAATTTGTCTGGCTTCATTCGGAACCGAATGATTAAAATACCTTTGTGTATTAGTGAGTCATCTTTTCTAGGTTTATGAGTTTCTTTATTAACGAAACTGCCTATTATTATTATTACTTAATTTCTTTTACTTTTTTCATGTTTTAAGGTTTTGATCAGATTTTATCCATGTCATAACCAAACCGACCTAAGGCTAAAAGTTTTCTCAAAGAAAATTCCCGTGTTTATGAATTGTATTTATATAAAATTATTATGGGTATTACCCATACACCTCTGCCTACCCCTTCGGGGACCCTTGTGGGAAGGCGTGAGGATATATTATATATTAATATATACCCATATATTATATATATAATACCCACACACCCACTTTCCGCCAGAGGTATATTAGGTGCCAACGTTACAGATGGCAAGTCCATCTCCGTTACTCAAGCACGACTATACATACGCCTTTGAATTTCTTCTCAGACGTATGCAGGTTTCCTCTCGATGTTTTCCTTCACCGTAAAGCTAGTGGTGTGACTAATCATTGTACCTAAGTTCAGAAAAACTCATTGGTACAGGCGGGATTCGAACTTGCGACCTTTGGGTCGCAGGCAACGGCTCGAACCACTCGGCCACCACGGCTATTCTATAAAATTTAAAATGTAATTAAAGTAGAAAACATAAACTTTATTGTAGGTAACTACATTTGGTATGGCATGTAAAACAAGCTAAAAACTAACCAATGGGTGTACGTAAGTTCAGTAAAACTCATTGATACTATCGGGATTGAACTTGCAATGTTTGTGGCGCAGGCAACTACTCAAACCGCTCGGCTACCACGGCCATAATAAAATAGCATTAATTTATTTAGGTGTATTTTAGAAATTCAAAGGCGTATGTATAGTCGTGCTTGAGTAACGGCGATGGACTCGCCATCTGTCACGTTGGCACCTAATATACCTCTGGCGGAAAGTGGGTGTGTGGGTATTACCTATACACCTCTGCCTACCCCTTCGGGGACCCTTGTGGGAAGGCGTGAGGATATATTATTATTTAGGTGTATTTTTATAACTTTATATTTTCGGCATTTGAGTAATGTTTGTTAACCTTGAAATTAACATAATCTTAGACAAAAACCCAGCATCTTCTGGCAGCCAGCGTCAATCATAACTCAAGTTTGAGTGACATATGTAAGTACCTACATGACGACAATAAATCTGTATCTTTCGTACACTTGAATTTTGATGGCAAAACCACGTCGCAGGCGAAAAATTTAAGTCAAACTTTCTCACGAACCTGTTTTCAGTGAAAAAATATTTTATTATACGCATTACACAATTCACATCCGCACCGGAACCAATGTAATATAATGTTGTAAATTGATAGCCTAATGTCTCTGTGTAATGTATTCATTCATGCAGTTTTATTACGGACACCATTTGTTTTAAATGACTATAAGGCGACCAATTCGTAAAGATCACTCGTGGTTCTTGCACGGTGGCGTGCGGAGGTCGAGAGCAGCAATTTGTGAGTTGGGATGTCGGCGTTAGGGGTAGTCAACCAATACCAGGCTCGGGGCAAATTCAAAAGGGCTAAAGGTATTCATTAGGAAATATACGGCGCTGTGACAAGTATAGATGGAGACAAGAGAGGCTTTTCATAATTTGACTTTGAATTAATCTAAAAAAACTTATCTTTATTTGCTAATATTTTTTTTACAAGATTAAGTGTAGAAGTATATTTAAAACAAATAAACAAATTTTTCACGTTTTAAATATAAAGTATAGGTTGATACATTTAGATTCTGCGTTGTATGTAAATTTGTATTAAATTAATTAACAAAGTATTTTGAGCCATTCTGTTTCACCCGTCTAAAGTCGTGTTTTTTTACTGTGTTTTGACTTTAGGCCGGTGTTTAAGCAACGGACAAACATCTTCACAAACTTTCGTTTTTATAATCTGCGTACAATCCTCACGCCTTCCCACAAGGGTCCCCGAAGGGGTAGGCAGAGGTGTATAGGTAATACCCATACACCCACTTTCCGCCAGAGGTATATTAGGTGCCAACGTGACAGATGGTGAGTCCATCGCCGTTACTCAAGCACGACTATACATACGCCTTTGAATTTCTTCTCAGACGTATGCAGGTTTCCTCTCAATGTTTTCCTTCACCGTAAAGCTCGTGGTGTGACTAATCACTGTACTTAAGTTCAGAAAAACTCATTGGTACAGTCGGCATTCGAACTTGCGATCTGTGTGTCGCAGGCAGCTACTCGACCACAGGGCCACCACGGCTACTTAAATGTTTATGTAATTATAATTATTATTATCTTTCATAGTTTCATAGAATAATATTTGTATATGACCGAATATAACATCGTAATTTTAGTTTTTCAAATGTATAAGTGTGAATTCTTCTTGACTTTGGGCTTACAGCGAACAGCAAGCGCTCGATTTGAAGTCGTAACGCTATAGTAGAGAAAGTGACATACGGTCACAGGATGTGTTTGAATGTTACGTGATTGTCTCAATAAAATCTTGTCGATATTACATCATGTTTTAGAGTTCATAATTTGAGACCATTGAATAGATATGAAAAAGATAAATAAAGATAAAAAACTGTTCACAAAACTGGTAGCTGTATTATTTACACTTATATTATAAAATATTAATAGGAAATAATTTACAAAATAAATAAGTTTATTGCAATGAAGCAACTCAAAAACTACTCAACCGATTCTTGTATTCTTTCGCCTACGTAAAGCTTAATTATTTCGGGATAATAAGATATATATTTAAACATTATACTTATGTTAATTTAAATTAATAGAGGCGTAACACATAAAATATTAGTTATGGTTATCTTTACACTGGTACCTATCTGGTATTACAAGGTTCTATATTGGGGTGACCACAGGTGTAATAATACGCCTAACCTAATATAGTTATACTATTTATCCCGTCCAGCTTCGTATGGGCGAAAAAATAAATACGCTCGCAGTGCCAAAAACTCATTGGTACAGTCGGAATTCGAACTTGCAATGTTGTAGGTGACTACTCGAACCTCTCGGCCATGACGGCTCTTGCTCTGTAAGTTACGAATAAAATGCTCTTGTAGCGTGTTCACACTTAAAATCTATTTGAGGTGTGCGTTAAGATGGCACAACTAGTACTCAGCTATGAATATTACATGTACAATATTTAATTACATAACCTCACGCCTTAACACAAGGATCCCCGAAGGGGTAGGCAGAGGTGTATAGGTACCCACCCAACCACTTTCCGCCAGAGATATATTTTAGGTGCCAACGTGACAAAAGGAGAATCCATCGCCGTTATTCAAGCATGACTATACAGCTATATATAGCAGGTTTCCTCTCGACGTTTTCCTTCACCGTAAAGCTCGTGGTGTGACTAATCACTGCACTAGACTACTTCTGAAAAACTAATTGGTAGAGTCGGGATTCGAACTTGCGATCTCTGTGTCGCATACTCGATTCGAACCGCACGGCCACCACGGCCACTTAAATGCTCATGTAATAATAATTATTATTATCTTTCATAGACGTTGTGACAATTCGTTTGAAGGCATATGAAAGAGGTAATTAGAAGCAAGAAGGTGGTTGGATACATACAATAATATAATAAAACATACGTTTATAACAAAGCAATGATTATTATATACTTGCAAACAAGTACAACAACTGAAGAGAACTACTGCTCTACTGCCTTTGCCTACCCCGTGAGATTTTTTAAACAACAACTCCCTTATTTGGTTAAAGTTTAATGACCACTGGGATCTCTAGTGTCTGCATGTAGTGTGTTATTCTAGAGAGAATTGGCCTTCCTCTCTCTCTGCCTACCCTGTGAGGGACTTGGCGGTATGTATTCAATTATTAGATGGTACGGTCACCGTAACGCACACACACTTTGCAACTATGCTCACACGTTTCATTAAATAAATTCAATTTGCGTGACTGTAATCGTTCCTCTAACGTGATACAAAATGATATTGAAATGAAGAGTTTTAATATTCAAGAAAATGTTCTGCGCCTATAAATTTTCACTTTTCCAATTATTTTGTATAATTCATAATCACTGTGGTAACTTTCTTAATTATTATAGAGTTTTTCTTTTCCAAATAAAAGAAGTAATTAAATCTAGAGAGAACTGGCGATCTACTCTCTCAGCCTACCGCGGTAGGGACTCGGCGTGATGATATGTACGATGTATGTATTTGTTGTCCACTAGACATTTATTATTCCCGACACCGTAATGCAACGAGATATACTTTTACAAATACATAAGAATGGGAAGTGATTTTTATGTCCTGAACAGAAATCTCACGAATTTATATATGACCTCCATAAAGGTAGGTACAGGTGTATTAGTGGTACCCACATTCCCACTTTTCACCGACACCGACAATATATTTTAGGTACCAACGTGACAGATGGCGAGTCCATCGCCATATCTCAGGCACAACTATATATGTACGTTTTTTATTATTTCTCCAACGTATGCACGCTTCCTCTCGATGTTTTCGCCGTAAAGGTCATAGTGTGACTTAATTAAGAATCACTGTACTTAAGATCAGAAAAACTCAATGGTTCAGTCGGGATACAAACTTGCAATAGTTGTGTTGTATACGAGTAGATGCCTACTTAAATCACTCAGCTACCACTGCTTTCACAACCCTCTATTCGTTCCAACAACCAACAATGGGAACATCAAGAGTATTTGAAACCAGCGAGCATGTGTCAAAACTGATGACCGTAGATTAAGCAAAAGAGGTCTGCAATAAGTCTAGCGGTCTGTTCTCGCTGCTTATTACGTTAGAGGTCCAGACTGATGATATGTACACATGCGCAAGCGCATAAGGTTAGTCAAATGTAAAGCGATTATGATGCAGGTATAGCGTTTACCTCGTCTGTTCCAAGAAGAGTTCTGAGCAATTTTTTAAAATCGTAACGGACAGAAGGAGGCTTTGATTTCTTAAATACAATTAATAAAACGATGATTAAAAATACGTACTAAGTATTTCAATGGCGACATATGTGTTACTCATGTGATCCATTGGCAAAAAATACAACACTCCAGGTTGCCAAACTTCCAAATTCTCAACACTTGCGGCTCTCAACATTCCAAATACTCAACATTTCAGTTTTTCAATACTCCAAATTATCAACACTCCCCGCTCTAAGCACTCCAGTACGCAACAACTCAGATTCTCAATATTCCAAATTTCTCAACACTCCAGATCCTCAACACATCTGTCTTGCCATATATGGACATATAACGGAAAAGTATTGGTCGTGCTACCGTTACCCTCTCTGTTCCAACTCAATTAACTTTTAGGCCTAAATCTAGCATACAACTGTACGTAATGCAGTTACTTCAGTATTTTTCTACATAAGTACAGTTAGTCTGATCAACTGTCGATTGAATTTGAAGTAGACTCGTCTACGGGTAGTAATGCGTGTACTGTTGTGTTGACAAGTGGTTTGGACATAATTTATTTTTAAAGAAGTTTTCTAAACGTTTCAAATGTTTAGTCTTCTTTATTACAACAAACATTAGAACCCGAGTATCTATATACAAGAGAGTTCATAATTGATAAATGTTACATTATCTTCACGCCGGGGTATGGGTATTACCTATACACCTCTACCTAACCCTTCGGGACCTTTGTGGAAAGGCGTGAGGATATACATATATATCTTCACGCCTTTTACAGGTGCAATAAGTACCATGTTCTGCCCTATTTAAGTGTCAACATGAGAAATGGTGACTAGACTTGAGGTTCTTCAAGCATGGGCGTCTTTGAAATTAGAAGTAGATGCATAGGGATTTTCTCATAATATTCTGCTTCACCATAGAGCTGAAAGTAGCTTTGTATTGCCAATGTCTTTACATGCTATACTTTTACAGTTTTATTTTTGATTCCAGCTCTATCAAACCATTTTCACCCTGAGAGTCCAACCAACAGCATAAATGCATCGGTGCATCCCTCTCAGTAACGTCCACTGTACCGTGACACTAAGCGCATATAAACGCATACACTGCTCTAGTTTTAACAACAGTACCTATATTGCTGACGACGTGAGTACAGCGTCAAAATGGTACCACACTACCTCCTGGTCTTGACATTGGCTGCAGCCGTCAGCGGTCGAACGGCATCAACGAATCAGAACAAATTAGACCAAGGGAGGAGTTCCGAAGACTCAATTTTGGGTGACTTGACGGCGGCGTACGAGGTATACAAAGATTGCAGCGAAAGTGACGTCTCAAATTGCTTGAAACTGAAGTTAGCAAAGTCTTTGACGAGCTTATCGAACAGTGAAGAGCTCTCAGTACTTGGTGGAGTAACGATCACAAAGGATAAGGATGCGAAGGTCCAGAACGTGGAAGTTGAAGAGGCGATTCCGCGAGGCCTTGATGAGAGCTCACTGGACAACCTTATCTTGGACAAAATCGTTGGATTCATGCAGACTCATACAATCCAGGTGAGAAATCAATAACGGAAGAAAATACAATGTTTAAAGCTCTTTCATGCAATATCATCTTGCTGGGTCCCCCGATTCATTCAGTTTCGACAAATCTCGATTTTCCCAACCTTGGTTGTTCCATAGATTTGTTCTCATTCGCAAAAGTTGCTCGGCAGAACTCTTCATTGCGAATCCGATACAAAACTGAAAAATGTAAAGCCTTCGAAAATGTGGTAATTTCCACATTTGTGCTGTTGATATGCACTCTCATATCTATCTCATATCAAATAACTTTCATACCCAGGACATAAATTCCAACGTATCATTGTTATGCTTGATGACCGATTGCGTCTAGGGACCGTGAATAATGATGACATAACAGCTCATAGGGTATTACATTAATAGAATACAATGGAGCTTAATATGGGTATAGATGGTATAGACCATCTATTTAAATCAGTTTCACTTAGCGTAAAAAGGATAGATTTTCTTGCGATATTTTTTAACAAGACGTACGTGTAGTTGTGCTTGAGAAACCGCGATGGGCTTGTCATTTGGTACGTTGGCACCTAAGTATATCTATAAAAAATGGAGTTGTGTTACACCTCTTATGGTACGAAGTATCTTTAGAAATATGGACACAGATTAGCAAAAACATATTTCAGATTATCATAGAAGCAATTTTTCATTTATTTCATGTATTAGGCTAAAATAAGGCACTTGCCAAAGCCGCTAAAGTTGATTTTCTGAACTCATACAATTTACTTGTAAGTATTTTAGGAAACTTCTTTGCATGCATTATTTAATGCTTAATGCTAGTTTTAGTACTTACTAAACCCTGGTTATATTTTCAGATTTATACATTAGGAGATCAATGTCATTTACGATTTAAACTCATTTCTATGGTCTCTCACATAATTATTTGGGATTCTAAAAAAGTGTGTGTATTTTTGTAAACCCACATATTATTTGGAATATTGAGAACCTATTTCAACCATAGATGAACGTTTCGGAAATAAAATCTTAAGAGCACTACTTGTCATGGGCATATAATAAAACTGATATTATATTATACTATTTGACGATATTATGAACTGGGTATTTAAAACAAATTCAGGTACATAATAGAAACTGGGGCAACCCTTAATAATCTTGAGACTTGGTAGTCCTGAATCAGTAAGATTTGGGAGCCGATTTTTGGGGCTCGTTTCTTTGCGGCTATTGGAATCCATAATTCTTAAATGTACCTGCGTTAGGGTTGCCTATTATGTTTAGAAGCCGATATCATTGGTACTTTGGATTATGCATTAACAATAGAAACTGATGGTATTTTGTATGATGACTATTCTATCAATTCGGTTTGAATTTTTGAAGGCCTTCTGGTCAGAGCTCCTGACTGCGAAGATTGAGGTCACGGGTTCGATTCCCGCTGTGTGATGAACACGAGTATTTTTACCTTATACATCTATCTATATAAGTATGTATATCGTTGTCTAGTTTCCAAAGTACAAGCTTTGCTTAGTTTGGTACTAGGCCAATTGTGAGTGGAACTGTCCCAAGGTATTTTAAAGGCTTATTTATTATCTTTTTAAATTAAAAACTTTTTTAAACTTTCTAACTTCTTCTTTCTCAATCCTTTTGCTTATCCGACATTAGTTAGGTATGTTTCCTTGCACTTAAATCGTCACAAACTTTCATATCTATAATATTAGTAGGTTTCAGAATAATATTCTTATGGTTACGTATTTCTCTATTTGTTGCTTTAAACTCATCACTCACTATTTTTACCCATTAACCGACTCCATGTTTATATCATTATTCAGACTTAATTTCCCGAATTCTGACTAATATAGATGCTGCCGCCTGCCGCTTAAATCGTGCTCAATAATAGCTATTTTCGAATAAATTGCGATCATCATACAAATGTATACGTCTAACGATGGCTGAGAAAGATAATTAACTAACATTTGTTTTTACGTTTTTAAAATAGGACTACTGCTAAACGTCACCTATAAATTATATCAGATCACGGATTGCGTTCGAAATGCAATGCGCATACGCCACGAGTCCCAACCGTGACCGCTTTCTCGCATGCATCTCTATAATCGCATGCAATTAATTCATCTTCGCCTTTTTTGTCGGACATGCTCTATTAAACAGTTTTCTTATGACAACCCACTAAGCAGCTATAATTTCTTTCACTACTTCTTGTAATTAGACTTGTTAATCAATTGAGCTATTATGGTAGAAATTTTAGAGAGTGATTGATTGAAACGTATCCCTCATTCTGTGGGTTAGCCTTTCAATGTATGTATACTTTTAAGAGATACATACATAATTATATTAACATGCTCAGTCCCTCACGGAGTAGGCAGAGGGAGTGCATGGTAATTTTCATCCACATCCATATCATCCTGGAGTGGGTGATCAATTTGAGCTACGTAGATGTAGCATGCTGTTCTTCAATATATTATACTGACATCGTAGAATACTTGTTATTAAGTTAAATTTCCCAAGTTTATGATAATTTTAAATGTAACAAGATTTATGATGCATCCTGAGCAATTTGTAAAAAAATGTGATGAATCAGGTTCAGAAACATTCGATTTTCTTTCTTTGCCTGGCCCAAAATAGGCCAAAATGTCGGAAAAGTTGGGGTCGGCCCTCAGTTTAATTTAGAAACATTCGATTATTACGATTTATAAACTATTTGCCCTCATAGCTGTAGGTCGATTAGTGATTGTTTTGTAAGGTCAGTGAAATTTCATAATACTTCACTTTGTTCAAATTTTTTTTTATATCGCTAAAAGGTTCAGTGCTTTTATGTCTACGTTTAACTTTATTAACTTTATTATTTTATTATTATATTTTATTTATATATTATATTTTAGTTTATTAACTACTAATGACTGGGCATCGAATATGAAAAGGTTGGAGTAAACCGTAGTATGAGCATATCATTTCCCATTTTTAATATTTTTTTGTATGTTACAAAGTTGTCGAAAGCTTTTCCATTGTTCAAAGATCAGATTTTTTTTATTGCGTCCTAATAAATAGATAGCATCATTACTAAAAAAACTTGAACTTAATTTAGAATTCCAATTATTCCAAAACGTCTAATTATAAAACGAAGTGTTTAAATGTGCATTTGTGGATAAAAGGTAGCAATGAATGAAAAGTGTTGAATATAACTTTTTCAGGTCAAGTTCCCAGCCAGTTCAGACTTATCCTTCGAAGGTCGTGGCAGGAGAAAGAAGCTCGCCCCCCTCTTGGCGATCCCGCTTCTCATCGGAGGCATGATGGTACCCTTGGCTTTCGGAGCCCTAGCCCTTCTAGCAGGAAAAGCCTTAATTGTATCCAAGTTGGCCTTGGTCCTAGCGGGTATTATTGGTCTGAAGAAGCTCCTGTCTCCGAGCGTTAGTGGACCTGAGGCTCATGAGATCGTCGTTTCGGCTGGACATGGCGGTTCAGGCTGGAGCAGGTAGGAAAACCCTAAAACATTTTCAAATCTTTTATCCTTTTTAAACAACGTAGAATATCAAAGAATTTCCAGCCAGATATAATTGTTACGTCTTCAGATTTGGAGTGTTTGATGTACTTATTGGGGTAAAGTTAACGATTGCTAAGAATAGGATAACTAGCTGTGCTTAGCGGAGTTTCACGTATGATTATCAACTCCTATGGATAGTAACACTGTTATACAATAAACGTTAAAACATTTCCAAATCGAATTTGTAGTTCCTGAAATTAGCCATCTTAACACAATTAAGCACAAAAACCTCTTTATAATATTACAATATACAATATATTTGACGACCGTCTGGTCTAGTGGTTAGAGCTCCTGACTGCGAAACTTGAGGTCGCGGGTTCGAATCCCGCTGAGGGCAGATATTTGTGTGATGAACACGAATATTTGTACCTTAATCTTGGATGTCCTATGTATTTAAGTATATATCTATCTATATAAGTAAATATATCGTTGTCTAGTTACTATAACACAAGCTTTGCTTAATTTGGGACTAGGTCAATTTGTGTGGAATTGTCCCAGGTATTTATTATTATTCATATACCTTATACACATATTATCATAACGCTGTGCCTACCACTCCAGTGCAAATTTTTTTTTATACCACAAGAGTGGCAAACAAGCATACGGCCCACCTGATGGGAAACGGTTAACGTAGCCTATTTACGCTCACGATACCGAAGTATCACTTGCGAGTTGCCACTCTGTGTTCGGAAAGTATAGTGTGTTGGCAGCATAAGGTTTAATCCCTCTGCTTTCAACACAATGTAACAATCCTCCCCCTCCCCAAGTATGTAATAATACTCCCTAATCATTGCACTTTAAATAACTCTGTAGGACGATGTTTATGACAATACTCGCAAAAAGTGGAAATTGTATAATACGCTTTCATATATCACGGCGCTTGCACTATAATGTACGATGATAGCAATTTGTTATTTTTTTATTCCAGATCCATTGAGAAGCCCCACGACTTAGCGTACAATGCATACGCCCAATAAGCAGTAACTCCCACCGAAATATTTATACAAATAGAATTTACAAAACTTAAAAACCTTATTTATTTTTTCAATCATGCATTACATTTATATGTATAAAGTTAAATATATATTAAAGTCTTTGGCAAATTAGAATCGTTGCTCAGAAAATTCGTGCATAGATTTTTATTCTGCCTTACGGGAATATATTAGAATCAACATATTATAATTAAAATGTAACGTGTTTTGTGAAGATAGTCGGATTGCCCTTGGATAAAGGAAGCGTGACATTAATTGGAGAAGTAAGGAGAGGTAAACTCTATTAATGTTTTAAATATGCAAAAACAACTTGGATTTGAGAAATGTAAGTAGAAGGCTGAGTGTAATTTCGAGATAGACGGAAAATTGGGTGAGTGGGTTAGAATTACAAGAGTGGAAAATAGAAATAGTACAGGTGTGAAAGAGACGGGAAATATTTGGATAATTGATATCAGATAACGTGTTACATTGATTTTTTCTGTGGATTCACGACAAATGGCTGGCTTGAAATGGAAATGATTTATTTATATAAAGAGTAGGTTTACTTGCCTGAAGTACCTTTAAATGCTCACAACATTTCTTCTTAATTTTTATGTAAGTTATAATTATATTTATAGCAAATATTATATATGTAAAATATTGAGTCTTTGGCAATTGCTTTAATTTATATATATTTATGATGCAAAGTACCGTAATTGGTTATTTTATTTAACATTTTATCTCATATTTATTTATTATTATATATTTATAATTATCCAGCCATATTGGCTCTTAAATAATTTTCGTTACCATCCCAATTGAGGAATCTCTCCGGGTAGGCATGGGGAATATACACAATGCTTATCTTGTTTGGTTAATATATACACTTTGTGTATTGGAACGTAACAATATATTTTATACAAAGTAAATATTTATCCATATCCATATAGAATGTTTATTTATACTATATTGTACATATGTAAATATTATATTGCATTTATTTAATTATTATTTTTCGTATGACTGAAGTATTATTATACCAAACATTATTTTAATTTTCTTAGATAAAAAATATCGTACGTATTTTATTTATCAAATTTTATTGTTATTAATATGTAAATATTTTATATAATTATGATGTATTTATTTTATTTTTAATGTTACTTTTCAGTTGTTTTTAATTTATTAACCGAGTTATGAATAAAACCGATGGTACTCAAAAAGTCTTGTTGTTTCATTGGTCTCGTTAGTCCGGGAGCCAATAAATGTATACCAACACTAGCTGTACCTCGCGGTTTCAACTGTAAATTATTATATTTTCAGGCGTTTGAGTTATTCTTGCAGTGTCTTGTCGTACATTTAGAAATAAGTATATGCATTGGAGAAAAGTAATAAGGGGCACCGGGGACTGAATCTGCATTCTAGACACTTCTTTAAAAACATAATATATGAATATAAGCAGTCATTAACTTGAATCATTAGATAAACATCATCAAACAAGTAATTTGTATTGTAATAACAATATCTCTTCACGTCTTCTCGTAATGGGGTAGGCACAGGTGTGCGCAGATACCCACTTTTAGCCAGAGACATAATTGAAGGTGTCAACGTGACAGATGGCGAGTCCATTTCAAAGCACGATTATACAAACGTATGTATAGAGAATAAATTAGATGACGTCATCTAATTTCTTCTCAAACTATGCAAGTGTCCTCTCGATGTTTTCCTCAACCGTGAAATTTGCCGGGTGTCTAATTACAGTACATAAATTCATAGACGCTTGTTGGTATAGTCGGGGTTCGAACTAGCCGTTTTTGTGCTGCAGGCAACTCGAGCCGCTCGGCCGCTACCACTCAATTTGTATTGCGCAACGTCATTAGCTTCAAGCATTATTTAAGACAAGACGTGTGTTCAGAAGAGTCATTTGTATTATGTAATAGCTTGTCCTAAAAAAAGAAGAATACGTCAGTGAATCAGCGCAACAAAATCGGTCATATTCAAATCGCCCCTGTGACTTTCGCCGAAGCACAAGTATTCGTGATTACACAACACTACTCCAAGCCGGAACAATGGTCGGACACTGTCATGCATAATGGAACTTTTTGAATATTTGTATGAACATATGGTGTGAGAAAATTGGGCTACTGAAATCGTGCTAAGGTTTTGGGGACGCGGTTTGTATTGAATAATGAATTAGATAACGAAATTGATAGTTATAATTATGTTATAATTTTATCAAAGAAGCTCGGCGTAACCAATCTTCCTTACCAACTCATTAGTCAAACAGTCAAATAAATTATACCGATATGATTTATTTAAAAACCCGTGGTGGCCGAGTGGTTCGAGCAGTTGCCTGCGACGCAAAGGTCGCAAGTTCGAATCCCGACTGTACCAATGAGTTTTTCTGAACTTAAGTACAGTGATTAGTCACACCACGAGCTTTACGGTGAATGAAAACATCGAGAGGAAACCTGCATACGTCTGAGAAGAAATTCAAAGGCGTATGCATAGTCGTGCTGGAGTAACGGCGATGGACTCGCCATCTGTCACGTTGGCACCTAATATACCTCTGGCGGAAAGTGGGTGTGTGGGTATTACCTATACACCTCTGTCTACCCCTTCGGGGACCCTTGTGGGAAGGCGTGAGGATATATTTATATTTATTTGATTCATTTCGTTAATAGAATCAGCATTGCCATACAACGTGGCAATGCCGCCAGTCTTCTTGGCACCCTTCCGCGTGACACAGATTTGGGTCATATATTCTAATTATAGGTAGCTTATCTTTATTATTACTTTGTATTATAATATAAAACTTGTTTATCACTAAATAATTATAATAAATAAATAGTTTTTATTCAACGTAAAGAACCAATGGGAAACTTATAGAACATCATAAGTATAACAAAAACACTTAATCTTATAATGAGGGTAGCATTTATTGAACGTCGATAATAAACTTCTACCACGTTCCACTACGACGGATCAAAAACGGGAACGTCAAGAGTACTCGAAATCGACGAGCATGTATGAAGAGACTGATGAATATGACGAATCGAAAGAGGTGTGTAGGTCTAGAGAGAACTGGTGCTCTATACCCTCTACCTACCCCGTTAGGGACACGGCGTGATATGTATGTATCCTAATTGACCGCATACTGGCAGAAAAGGAAACTATTCGATTGGTGTTGTTAGATACCCTGGGTATTCCTACCTATCTGGTAGTTGTATACATTCAAGTGTATATATAGATAGTGCCATCCACGAAGGCGCGCCCCACCTATTTCTAGTTGAGGAGGTAACGGGATACGGCGAGTATGACCAGGGTCTATTAATTGTAGTGTACATGTGCACTCATAGATGATATGCAATCAGTGTGAACCGTAATACTCAAACATTAGTAGAAGGTTGCCCACTTACACTATAAGCTTTCAGAAAGAATAGTGGGGCGCGTCTTCGTCAATGGCACTATCTATAACTTCTGTAAAAGTATAATAATCCATCGCCGATACTTAGAGAATATGTCTTGTTATATATGTGAGGTATCTAGATTATGTACATCAGTCTAGAAGATTAGCAAAATTATTAGATTAGCAAAGCTAATTCATCAGACGTAAATGGTAATTAGGAGCAAGAATATATTATTTGCGGTTTTATTTAAAGTTATCTAGTTACAAGACTAACAGTACAGTAATGATAGAAAAATAAGTTGGTTATTTGAAAAATATACCTCATTATTATATTAATATATAATATAATATATCCTCACGTCTTCCCACAAGGGTCCCCGAAGGGGTAAGCAGAGGTGTATAGGTAATACCCATACACCCACTTTCCGCCAGAGATATATTTTAGCTGCCAACGTGATAGATGGCGAGTCCATCGCCGTTACTCAAGCACAACTATACATGAGCCTTTGAATTGCTTCTCAGACTTATGCAGGTTTCCTCTCGATGTTTTCCTTCACCGTAAGCTCGTGGTGTGACTAATCACTGTACTTAAGTTCAGAAAAACTCATTGGTACAGTCGGGATTCGAACTTGCGATCTTTGTGTCGCAGGCAACTACTCGAACCACTCGGCCACCACGGCTTTTTATTACCTAATTATAACCTCATTATTACGTAAGCAAAATTATTGTCGCGGTCCATTGCAATACCAGGGGTATCGCTCGCCCGTTACCAACCTTCATTAGGCAAAGTATTTTCACACTCTACCATAAGGTTCCCTATAGGAATAAGACTAAAACTACTGAATCGACTATACTCACTGACTCACTGCAGGCGTATTGATAATGACCTAGAAAAATTACATAACTCAGAAGAGTAGCGTAAAAAGTAATACAAAATACAATAGGAGACTCGGTAACCACTCGACAGATGTAAAAAAGAATGAGGCTACCTAACTCATTACCTTTTTTTAAAGAAAGCTGAGATTCGTGTTACAGCGTCCGTCGGTGTGTCTTCTTGATTGTATTGTTAAGAATACTATAATAGTGGTAATATTATATAATTATGTATATATATCTTCATACCTTCCCAGAAGGGACCCCGAATGAGACAGAGGTGTGACCAACACACCCACTTTTTGCCGGTGATATATTTTAGACGCCAACGTGACGGATGGCGAGTCCATCGCCATCTCAAGCACGACTATACTAAACGTAATTGAATTTATTCTCAAACATATTCCGGTTCCTTCTCGATATTTTCCTTCACCGTAAAGCTCGTGTTTGGCTAATCACTGTACTGAAGTTAAGAAAAACTCATTGGTACAGTCGGGGTTCGAGCTTGCAATCTTTGTGTTGCAAGGGACTTCTCGAACCACTCGGCCATCATCAATCAATTCGGATCGGAACATCAATTATCAGGGAGAATTTAATACTTTATTTAGGGGAATTCCTCGTCATATCGTACATGCATTATTTGAGAGTGCGAAGCAGATTTATAAATGTCATATAATTCTATCCCTTAAATATTGTTGAACTACTCTCTCAGATCGCGTCATGGTGAGCCCCAGCTAAGCTGTAAATTTCTCTATGAAAAATATATTCATAACAATTAAAATACAAAACCGAATTATCATTAGCACTCTCTACATTATTAAGTCAAGAAGACAATTTCTCTTCATTCATTAACATCTTTCTCTTTTTATTAAAATTAAAACTTAGATCATCGTTCATATAACACAATGGGATGGAGAGATGAGAGCCATATGACATAATAAATATATAAATACCTTTGGACAATTGCACACAAATTTAACGAATACCAAATTAAGCCAACGATATATTTACTTAGTAGTTGTCCCACCCAGCTTCGCCCTGAAACACGATCGCAGCGCCACCTATCGCGTCCAGTTGTGATGTAAGCTATCCTATCTTTTAAGTTGGATCAAATTGCACATGGTGTGCAAATTTGGTTGAAATCGGTTAAATAGTTTATGAGTCCATCGCGGACAAACAACGTGACACGTGATTTATATATATTAAGATATATACCTATATACTTTAGGACATTCAAGACTAAGGCACAACTACTCGCATTTATCGTGAAGGCCTGAGGATATGGTTTTTTTCATTTATACATACATACATACATTTATAATCACGCCTCTTTCCCGTAGGGGTAGGCAGATACCACTTCTTTCCACTTGCTACGATCCTTACATACTTCTTTCGCTCTTCAGTTTAGGGTACTCTTGACCTGGCCTTTTATCAAGACGTCCCTAATTTGGTCTAGAAACGTTCAGCTAGGTCTACCCCTTCCAACTCTTTCATTCACTCTCGCCTTATACCTACACTTTTTTCGTCAATCGTTCTTCATTAATTCTCTCGACATAGCCTAACCATCTCATTAATGTATAAATTAAAAGAAGAAGGCTAGAAGCTTAGACTAGACTTATGATCTATCGCTTCCTACAATATATTATCCAGTTTAAATAACACAAGCGATAAGACTTTTAGAAGAAGTAAAACGTTCCTTTTAAAAGGACAGCGTTTTCTCTTAACTAATGTTAACCTAGCAAGACTTGAAAAACCACTTTCGATGTTTCCTAAAATAAAAGAAAGTCCTTACATAAAGAATTAATTTCTCTATGTTTTTTTACTTTACCTTCAAGTGTTTTCAAACTATTCTATGTAATAATAAGAATAAAATCTTAGGGCCACACTAATTGACTACGCCCAAAATTAAGCAAATCTTGTGTTACGGTAACTAGACCACGATATAACTTATATAAGAAGACAAATAGATGCGTAAGACATCCAAGACTAAGGTACAAATAGTCGTGTACATCGCACAAATATCTACTATATATATCATAGCGAATCGAACCCGCGACTTTAAGTTTCGCAGTCAGGAGCTCTAATCACTAAACCACACTGCAGTCGTATATTTCCAATCTTCGTTTTAACTTAGCTGTATAACTTAACGCTTAGTGAGCATACGGCATATTTATATCGTACTAATGTTAATTTTGTTTAATGGACTGACTCACCTGAGCGTATGACGGCTATAAATGCATGCTACATTTTTTCAATCAGATCCGGTAAGTCATAGTAATAGAACAGGGAAACAATGTTACCCATTTACTACACGCATTTGAAATTTAAAAGTCGTGGTGGCTGAGTGGCTCGATTAGTCGACTGCTACGGGAAGATAGGAAGTTTGAATTAGTGATTAGTCACACAACGAGCTTTACGGTGAAGGAAAACATCGAGAGGAAACCTGCATACGTCTAAGAAGCAACGTTGTTGATGTTTTCGTTCACCGTAAATCCCACGCCGTGACTGATCTCGGTGCTTAAATTCGCAAAAACTCATTGTTGAAGGGATTCAAACTTCCTATCTATCCGTTGCAGTCGACTAACAGAAACACTTAGTCACCGTTTCTCGAAATATCCTCATTAAGTTATTTTTGAAATCCTAATCTTATACTCCTTTATTACTGTGGTTTCTCAGAGAACGAATGTAATATTTTTTTAAATACTCTATGTTGGAATTGTCTAAAGAAATGTATCCTCTCGATTTACCTTTAAAACACACGCTTATTAAAACAAAACTTTTACTTGAAACAGCACTCAATTACCCATTCTTTCTTCTCATAACCATGTGATATAGAAACTGAAATTGGCAAACCTTTTTGAACAAGAGAAGAGTCGAGCCTGAGACGTATCTCACAATCGAGAGAGTCAGCCGCAATCAAGTTTTTGTCTAAGCAAACAAAATTATAGGCTTATAATAAACAAACAGTACTTAATTGTACCTAAGAGAGAACATTGTTTAAAATGGAAAGTAATTCAGGCCTATTGTTTCCGAGAGACGTGGGAAAAGATTTTTTATGAGTTAATGTGAGCTTAGAACAAGGGTCTTTGGCGAGCAATAAATTGTAAAATTTAAGAGTACGGAAATTATAGAATTGCATACTTCCTATACGCCTGTCCTAAGCATTCATGAATAGTTATGATAAGAATAGGTACGGCTGTAAAGCCTCCTAATTGGAGTAAGTTTAAGTAATATCATTCATTATTTTTACTTTGCAGTTTATGTTCAAGAACGGTTTCCTGGTCAGATCTCGAGTTTGCGACGTTAGAAGCTACTTCGATCAGGTTCCATTCCTGCTGTGCACCTTATTCAACCTGTCAAGTTCCCTATAAAATATACAAGTTCTCTTAGTCAATTAGCTTATAGTATAAATTACCATACTTGGAACTGTATAAACCCTTGTACAAAAATTCATTTTTTGGCCGAAGCACGGAGCCAGGTTAAAGCTAATAGCACTCGAATAGACATAGATTCAGACTTAAAAGCTGACAAAATTAAAAAAATACAAGATATGCTAAAAGAATAATTCAGCAAAGCCAAGGCAATATAACAAGCTACAAACTACGTTTACGATGCGCATGCGCATCCATACTACCACTCTATGCAAGTGGCACGACCATTGATCCATGACCGTCTACTTGTCGCACACATAGACAACCACACACACCAAGCCGGCACACAATGTGAATGAACCCCAAAAACGCACGTACACGCAACACTACGTATTACCATGAAATAATTTCGTCAGCACTAGTTTAATCGGACGCTTTTAGGTTCACTTTTCTTGACCGTCCGTCTGCTACGAGTAGTGGGGTGAGAGACTTAAAACAGCCAGTCTTATACAGCGTGGCTACACTTTGTGCCAAGCTTTCTGTAGGGGTAGTTTACGATAAACATGAGGCGTTTTGTGGTTGCCCTATTTTTGATTGCCTCGACGCGGGCTATGCCTGCGATCGACCAAGAGGCGAACGATCCCGGATTAGTCGGGAGCGTATTGGGTGTAATGAAGGAGTGCGTCGAAGGCGATGTGTCTTTGTGTCTCAAGGTTGGACCCGTGAAGTGTTGTGATAAGTGATTTGTGATTAAAATTATAACAGTGATTTTTATAAGTCTGTCTTTTGCTTGCAGGAGAAGGCATTGAAATATGTTGACACAGTTACGTCTGCAAGGGAGTTGGACTTGGCTGAGGGTGTCACTTTGATCGGCACTGGGTCTCCGCGATCTGCGAGGGCCTTCGAACCTCTGGCAGAAGAGCCGAAAGCCAGGGAAGCTCAGATCGAGTCCAGACTCGTTGATTCAGCAGCTGACTTCTTAGAGAACCATGTCATTCAGTTCAGAATGCCATCGTCAACCATTGAAGGCATGAAGAGATCGCTTGAGGAAGGTTCGTAAATACATTTTATTTTAATAACCATAATGCCACTTTTAAATAGGACTCGTTCGATCGCGAACCGTTACTACCGCTTATAAACCTGATTCGTGACTCAAAAAAACCTTTTTTAATAATCTGTTGGAAAACACACTCAGTATAGAGAAATGTGAAGTTAGCTCTCATTATTTCAAAATAAGAACTAACGAGCTTAATGAAGATATTACGAATTAACAAACCAAACAATTTATATGTAAATGCGCGCTAAACACTCAATTGAATTTACAAGCTTAACCGAGCTTGAAAAATTGTGAATACATTCTGAATAAAATTACGTATTGAGTTTAAGAGGAAAATCGAGTATATAACGTTTTTTTTGTTTTATTCGCATATACTAATATGAAATGTTAAATAAAATACTTAGTTGTCGTTATATTGAATTAGTTCCGGCTCTTATATATGCTATTATATGTATAAAAAGTTTGGATATTTAAAAGACAAAGCAAAAAATGCGTTACTAATATAATAAATTATTCCCACATTTTCACACCTTATAAAAGTGCCCAAAGAGGTAACCAGAGGTAACAGTACCTCCAAATCGTCCCGTAGGAGGGTTCCAAATACGCTACCAATATTAACCCGTTTCTAAGCAATTGTATCTTGTATTGAAAACAAGTTCATAAAAATGTTAACACATTAGCAAGTTCCGAATAACTGCGAACACCAAAATGACACAGCAAATAGTGTTAAAGCACTCAAACAAAGTTACATAAGTGCATGAAAAAGAAAGAATTGTTATGAAACCAGAAAGAAAAGACTCAAGTAGAACGACGACCATAAAGTAAAAAGAATTAAATCGCTTTATTTCAATGTTAAGCAAACAGAGCAAATCGTTGTGGTTTCCAAGATAGTTTTGCTTCGTCACGTCGTGATTTCTCTTCTATTTTTCAATATCAATCGATTGCTTACTTTTACTTTTTATAAATTTATTGATGCCACTTAACAGGTTTATTTGCGGTTTGTTTCGTATTATTATATTAATTGAACCAATAGGGTTGTGTAACAAAATGTATTCTGATTAATTAATGAACATGCTAGGTGAAAAACTTGAACTTACAAATATATTCGGGACATTTAACATGGTTAATAGACGGAAGTAAAAACACGAAAATGTGAATTTGCATTGACTGCAAAATAAAAAGCACGTAATAAAATTGTAATATATGTTGATTGGAAAAAAAGGATATGACTATAAAAAAATAAAATATCCTCACGCCTTCCCACAAGGGTCCCCGAAGGGGTGGGCAGAGGTGTATAGGTAATACCCACACACCCACTTTCCGCCAGATGTATATTAGGTGCCAACGTGACAGATGGCGAGACCATCGCCGTTACTCAAGCACGACTATACATACGCCTTTTCTTCTCAGACGTATGCAGGTTTCCTCTCGATGTTTTCCTTCACCGTAAAGCTCGTGGTGTAACTCATCAAGGATTATAAATATAGATAGAGAAGGACTAATAAAGGATATTACTACTTTGTTTAAATAAATGAAAAGAGATTAACTGCCTTAGCTGTAGGCTTTTATAAAACCTTAAGTAAAACTAGGCAATGTACTCTATTTTAAAATCATCTGGCTTATAAAAAATAACATGGGATATAGAATATGCTCATTACTACATTAAATCCCTCACGGAAGTGGGCACAGACGATTCCACTATAAGCTTACGGCCATCTACCTGCATCTAAATTTCTAACATTCATTTTCGTACACTTGAAATTATCACTCTAGAACGTTTCTTTAAAAGTCTATTGATATCACAAAACAAATCAAGTTCAACACCTTCATTTATCCATCATAACGACCGTAAGTCTTACAGCGCTTTCACTTTTGCTGTTTCAAACTTCAAACGGTGTTATCTGGCTAACGTATTGTGGATTTAGAATATTATGTGTGTCATGTAGGTATTATTTTGCTATCTGTGACACGCAGGTGTTCATATAACTTTTACCTGTATAAGGTTTGTTTCTTCTCAACGTTGGCTTTATAATTTGCTTCTTTGAAATCGCCACGGGATATCAGCTATAAGCTCAGGGTCTACTCCAGACTCCTACAAAGTTTCGTCTAATAGATAATGTCTTACTCTCATTAGAGGAACCTGAATTGGTACTAATAATAAAAACATGATAATGAGGAAATTAAATCAAATAAATTTGATTTAATTGCGCATTATTCACGAACAGTTGAAAAAAGAATGTGCTAGCAAAAAGTTTCTCTTCCTCACAGCCCAAAATGAGAATGAATGAAGTAGCGAGCAATTAATAATATGAGTTATATAATATAATTTAAACATCATGAATTATTTAAAAACATATCTTTGGCCAACGAATGAAGGCTTATATAAAAAATATATACATTCTACTAGCATAGAATAGAAGATCGTGATCGCTTGTCTGTGTGAAGGACCCGTCATCTGTCACGCTGGCAGCTAAAATATCTCTGGCGGAAAACAGGTGTGTGGGTAATACCTACTTCGCACTTGAGTAACATACATATAGGCGAGATAGCTCAACAATTGCAAGGATCGTTAAAAGGACGACATGGATTGAACTATGCGTTTGGTAATTTTCATGAGAAATTTATTGATTATTTAATATAAACTTGGAATAATGTTGATTCCAATAGAAATCTCAAACATTTTCAAGAGGATATTTTTTATATTATAGCCACCATACGAACCGGTTTGATGTAGATCTCCCACAAGAATTCGAAAACAAAATTCCTAACAAGTGGTTACACTTGTCACTGGAACGAAAGTGGCACAAAACCCGGTACGGTCATTAGACAGGTCCTTCTTGTATGGTCAAACCAGTTTACAGCAAGTCATCGTGAAATCGAGCCATAACAAGCCACTCCCATGACTCTTTGATGAAAGTTGACTTTCGAATGGTAACCATTATGATCTTAGTGATCCGTTTTGGCTATAAGCGTTTCTGCTATTTAATTGTTTAGGTATAACGCTTCGGAATTGGGATCACATACTACTTATCCAACTCTGTATAAATGCCGTCGTCTATCTCAAAATTTCACTTGTCAAACTCGCTATTGGCAAAATATTTACACCATTGAAACTGAATTCGGGTATCTCATCATAATTAAGACGTAGCACAAACCAAGATACATTTTGACTTACTTAACAATTCAATTAGTGTCGTTCATAGTATTAATAGCTATGGCACGTGGCTCCACGTTATTTTTGTTTACGTTTCACATTACCCATGTAATGTCTACCCTATGATCAAATAAAAATCACTTTTACAACTTATTATATTTGCTAATCCAGCTGAAATTATTGTGTTAGAAACATCCATACATCTTCACACCTTTAAATCTACACTAATATTATAAAGAGGAAAACTTTGTTTGTTTGTTTGTTTGTTTGGTTGTAATGAATAGGCTCAAAAACTACTGGACCGATTTTAAAAATTTTTTTACCATTCGAAAGCTACATTATCCACGAGTAACATAGGCTATATTAAATTGGACCCGATAGGTGGCGCTGCGATCGTGCTACGGGCAATTTAACTTTATCACCCGAGCGAAGCTGGGCGGGACAGCTAGTATATAATATAAGTAGGATTTTCAACAAAAATTGAGCCGAACTTCAACGTCCAACAGAACATTTAATTGGTCCTAACACTAATAGCAAATATCAAAAGTTTAAAATACAATCCACTATTATTCGTTGCACGATTAGACCTCAATATATACGTTTAGCTGTACATACCAATAGGTCAAGTCACTGGGTTAACTCTAAAACAATAGCATCGTTGCAAGTTTACACACAAATTATGTGAAAGTAATAACAATGGGGTTTTTTAAATGTTCTCATGGGTTATCGTCCAATGATCGGGTTGATGCCTGAGTGAGAAGTGGTCCATTATAGTGAAATGGCAGTGTCTAGATTAATCTAGATTGAGTTATTATTGTAGCATCTTAAATGGCAATTGTGGTGGAAGAAAACTTTCATAAATGAAACCATCCCCGCTAAAGCACTTAATGCATTAATTTTAGGAGCTCCTAGTTAATGAATCTATTATCTTCATAACAAAGCAGTGAAAAAATATGCCCTATATAAAAAGTGATGAAAAATTTGGCCCAACGAAAATTACTGCACGTTTGGGACAATTGATGAAAAGGATGTTTACTGACCTAAAATCTTATTCACAGATCATATCTAAATTCCTGAAGCTATTCTGTAATAAATATAGAAGTTGTTAGAAGACGTAGCTTTGGCCAAACTTTAACAAAAATATATCAATCTACACGAATGAAACACGTACCACTAAGTTAATTTGTTTTATGTTTTAATTCCAGCTCGTGGCAAGAAGAAGAAGATCAAGCAGTTGCTCCCTCTCCTGGCGCTCGCTAAGCTGAAGATCACCGCCCTTATTCCTCTGTTCCTTGGAATCATCGCCTTCGCAGCCGCCAAGGCTGTCTTGCTCGCTAAGGTGGCTCTGCTCGTTGCCGGCATCATTGCCCTTAAGAAACTCCTTGCCAGCAAACACCACGAAACTAGCTACGAGGTCGTTGCCCACCCTCACCACGAGGAGCATTACGCTAGCAGCGGTCACGGCTGGGGCAGATCCATCGATGATGCCCAAAACCTTGCTTACTCCAGCCATGTAAAGTCCGACTAAATACCTTTGAAACGTATTAGTGTTAAGACCTATTTATTACTATTTATTCGAAGTATTTATTTCGATCCTATCAGATCGTGTCTCACCGGATGTGTGTAGACGTTGTTGTTGTTTTCCATAAAGTGTTCTGAATTTGTATGTTTTGAGTTGTACTATATTAGTATTATCGTTCAAAACCCTATACGGTATCCGTATTTGTGTATTTTTGTTTTTAAAAACTTTTTCTAGTGTGTCATCTCTTTCATCTAGTCCTATTTCCGCTAAGTCTTGGTTTTGTTTTAGTTTAGTCTTTAAGTTACTTTATCCATGAAGTCATTTTATTTTATTATGTAAGTATGTTTTTATTTCATGTGATATTATTTTATTTATATTTTTAATATTATCATTATCGTCATTTTCACCTATCCCTAGTATCATTATATCTGATCATTTTATAACTTCTGGATATTATTTATGTATTATATTTGTTTGACTCTGCTTTATTTATTTATCATATATTTATTATTTATGTCATCAGCATCAAGTATTTTTGTTTTCATTTTATGTATTTTTTTTTCGTGCATGTTCTCATGTTAGTAATTATAAATTTATCAACGATACGTACAAATAAAGAACTGAATTATATATTTTTATATTTTTAATTCCGCTTCCTTAAATTTAAAGACAGTAGAATTCGAAAATATTTATCATAAGCCATATTTCAGTACTGCACATTTATAGAACAACAATTAGAATTATTGTTAATTGGGCTTTACCTGATGCTGCAGTAGCAAGTACGATAAAAAACTTTTGGACTCTTAAAGGTTCTATTATTAGTCATACACATATGATCACGCCGTGTCCTCCACGGGGTAGGCAGAGAGAGTAATATATTTATTTCTCTCTAAACTTACATACCTCTATTGCTTCGTCCACATTCCTCAGTCTCTCTACACATGGTCTACGGATTCGAGTACTCTTGATGTAACTCCTCAACAAAAACTTGTTTTATAAAACAATGTCTTCATAGCTCATCTAAAAATGTGACATCGATTGACACGAACGAAAAACTATTATATAAGTAGGGTACATCTTTGTGCCTGGCCATAAAGGTCTCTGAGAGGGTAGGCAGAAGTGCAACACAGCCACGTCTTTTTGCCTAAAACATATTTAACCTAACGGAAGGCGATTCTATCGCAGTTTCTCAGGCACTATATATTACGTCTTTGAATTTCTTCCCAAACGTATGCAGGTTTCTTCTCAATGTTTTCCTTCACCGTAAATCTGATGGTGTGAATAATCACTTTACTTCAGTTGAGAAAAACTCATTGGTACAGTCAGACTTCGAACGTTGGGTCGCAGGTTCCAACTACTCGAACCACTCGGCCACCTTGGCTCTACAGAAAATATACTCACTGAAATAGGGTTGTCGTAATCGCTTTAATTATTCAGATTTTTGTGGTTGAGGGCTTCTATTGCCTGCAATGCAAATATTACAAGAGCTTTCCAGAACTTCTACATCGATTAATCACATATTTATGGTGAAGAAAAATATGTGTGGCGTAACGATATTAGATCGAATCCGCAATGAAGAGATTCGCAAATCAACTGGCGTGAATGAAGGCGTGATTGTAAAGATGAAGAAAGGCATGTTACGTTGGTTTGGACACATAGAAAGGATGAGTGAAGAAAGATTGACGAAACAGATATACAAAGCAAAGTGTGTGCAAGAAGAGGCAGAGGAAGGCCACGTTCCAACTACCTGGATCAAATAGATCGGAATCTGAAGGACGGGAACGTTAAGAGTACTCGAAACCGACGAGCATGTATGAAGAGACTGATGAATGTGGACGAAGCGAAAGAGGTATGTAAGTCTAGAGAGAATTGGCGCTCTATACTCTCTGCCTACCCCGTTAGGGACTTGGCGTGATGATATGTATGTATGTAGAAAAACATCGAGAGGAAACCTGCATACTTTAAAGAAGAATCTCTCTGCCAGTCGTGTTTAAAACGGCGATGGACTCGCCATCTGTCACGTTGGTCACATACATAATTCTCTAAATTTAAATTTGTCTTCCTCTTCTTTCACTGTAAAGCTCGTGGTGTGATTAATCACTGGCTATTATAATAAATATCATATGGCTTAAGTAGTGGGCAAAATGAAAATTTAAGGTTCATACCGTGGTAGTATTAAGAAGTATTTTTTTTTATATATGACTTGGGTGGCCTACAAGTTGATAGGCAGGCAACGTGCGAGTGATACGCCTGGTGTTGCAAGCGTCCATAGGCGGCGGTAACCGCTTACCATCAGGTGGACTAAATGCTTGTTTGCCACCCATGTGGTATAAAAAAAAGGGCAAAAAGGGGTGTTTTTTTTTTATTGTCTCAAACTATATAATATATCCTCACGCCTTCCCACAAGGGTCCCCGAAGGGGTAGGCAGAGGTGTATAGGTAATACCCACACACCCACTTTCCGCCAGAGGTATATTAGGTGCCAACGTGACAGATGGCGAGTCCATCGCCGTTACTCAAGCATGACTATACATATATATACTATACATACGCATTTGAATTTCTTCTCAGACGTATGCAGGTTTCCTCTCGATGTTTTCCTTCACCGTAAAGCTCGTGGTGTGACTAATCACTGTACTTAAGTTCAGAAAAACTCATTGGTACAGGCGGGATTCGAACTTGCAACCTTTGCGTCGCAGGCAACTGCTCGAACCACTCGGCCACCACGGCTATACTCAAACTATGTCATATTAATTAAGTTTCCAGAGCTTACCATAGACACCATAATTTTTAGTTCAAATGTTTTGTGCTCGCTTACTTTGTTTGCTTATTATAAAATAAAACAATATGTTAGACGACCGTCTGGTCTAGTGGTTAGAGCGCCTGACTGCGAAATTTGAGGTCGCGGGTTCGAATTCCTCTGAGGGCAGACATTTGTGTGATGAACACGAGTATTTATACCTTAGTCTTGGATGTCCTAGGTATTTATGTATATATTTATCTATATAAGTATATATATATTGTTGTCAAGTTACCATAACACAATCTTTGCTTAATTTGGGACTAGATCAATTTGTGTGGAATTGTCTCAGGTATTAATTTATTTCTTTTATGTAAAAATAAATATATGTAAGCTTTACGCAAGTGCACACAACAAATTCTCAACTTTCCCTTGATTACATTTAGGACTCTTTTCGTACTTCGAGTATGGTTAATTTTGTATTTTTGGTACTATTTTGTCCCTGCTGTATATCTTACGCTGTGGGATACGAGGAAGATATTAAAAGAAACATTCAACTTTATTACAACATTATTATGAATTATGTCCAAAACTGCTAATTAACGAAAGCAGTATTTTAGCGGTATGCTCATTCAATATTTGAATATTAATCTTATCTTAGAGAAAACTTTCTCATGCAAAGTCAATCGCTATTGCGTAACGGCACTAATATAATATTATAACTACTTATCACGTTATGATTGATTTAAATTTGCTTAAGTAACATACTTAACCTATTGAGTGTATCGATATTTTTATACCAACAGGTGGTCTAACGGTTTTCGTAGCTTCAGTGATGTAAATACTGCATGTTCGAATCGCTGGTTTCTATTTCATTCTTAATATAAGTATAAATTGTCGCACAACAATTTTTACAATAAAGGACAATACCTAACCGTAAATATAGGTATATATTTCTCTTAAATATCTCTTGGGAAGTCTCCCAAGGTTCCCCAAAGCTGTAGGCGGAGGTGTATATGTAGTACCCTCACACCCACTTTCCAGCAGAGATTTTATTTTAGGTGCCAACATGATAAATGGGGAGTCTATCGCCGTTACTCAAGCACGACTATACATACGCCATTGAATTGTTTCTCAGACGTATGCAGGTTTCCTCTTAATGCTTTCCATTACCACAAACTCGTGGTGTAACTAATCACAGTACTTAAGTTCAGAAAACTCATTGGTACAGTCAGGATACAGACTTGCGATCTTTGTGACGCCAGTCGGCCACCACGGCTTTTAAAATAAATCACACTGCAAGAATGTTTAATCCATCCTCATTAAACATACATACATATAATCACGCATCTTTCTTACACACATACATTCTGTACACTGTACACTTCTGTACACATTCATAATATTATTAGAACAATAATAATGTTGACTGTTTCTGTAGTGAGGTGAGAGCAGGCTCTAGTGATGAATTTCAATATCGTTAGACTTGGTTTCTTAAGTGAATTGGTCTCAACAGAGCGTATTTCAGAGTTGGTAAACTAGTAACAACATAGGTTCACCTCAACAAGTGTAAAATGTTAAAATGTCTAGTCTACCGTAACCATGTAAGGAGTTCTTCAAGAAGGGTGTGAAAAGATTCCTGCAGGGTCGGCAACGCGCGAGTGATACCCCTGGTGTTGCGAGCGTCCATAGGCGGCGGTAACCTTTTACCATCAGACGGACCGCATGCTTGTTTGCCACCCAAGTGGTATAAAAAATACCGTCGTTTTATAAGCAACTATTATATTAGATACTAGCTGTCCCGCCCAGCTTCAAGGGTGTAAAAGTTAAACTTCCTGAAACACGATCTCAGCGCCACCTATCGGGTCCAATTGTGATGTAAGCTATCCTATCTTTTAAGTTGGATCAAACTGCACAAGGTGTGCAAATTTGATTGACATCGGTTAAGTAGTTTAGGAGCCCATCGCGGACAAACAGCGTGACACGTAATTTCTAAATATTAGATATAAAACAAAAATGTTATAGTAGTCAACCTTTTTATTTCGTTATCAGGAAAGCGATGTGTGAATTCAGAATGTAATATTTCACACATTATACATTTTCTAAACAAGTTTTTATTACCGCCTTTGTTACACTGTTCCGGCAACGCCCAAGTAATGTTAGTACTAAATAAAGAAAGTCGTATCTCAAAGTGACGTGTTCGCTAAGGTATCTGTTACTCATTCTTAAGCCCTTTTTGGGTCACGGACATTTATATCTACATGTCTTCACGCCTTACCACAAGGATCGCCAAGCAAGTAGTTTCGACGGATGGCGAGTCCATCGTCGTTTCACGAGCACTAACTATCTATACTACTACTATCTATCTATCTATACTACTACTATCTACTATCTTTGAATTTCTTCTCAAACAAATGCAGGTTTCCTTTCGATGTTTTCTTCATCCTGACATGAATACGCACACATTTTATAAATCACACCATGAGTTCACAAATCACTTTACTTATATTCATAGAAACTCATTGGTACATTAGGGATTCGAACACAATATCTTTATGTTATAGGCAATTACTCGAACCACTCGGTCACCACGTCTCTCAGTCACATATATCATATTGTATTTATATTATAGCTTCATATGGTGGGCAAAACCATCATGAGGAGATCATACAATTGAGAAATAGAGAGAGTTGAGATACAGAAGTTCTTATACGTGTTAATCAGACCACTCATCATGTCCCTCACGAGTAGTCAGAGTACAGTGCGATTGCACTCTAGTTCTCAAACGGTCTCCTCACTACAACTCATTGCAGACCAGTGGAACTTAAACTGAAATCCTGACTTTGACTGAAACCTCACACATTCCACTTTGACTTTGACACAATCCTCACTTTGACTCAAAATCTCTCGACCACAGCGGTTCTCAATTCAAATGCAACTCATTTTATATAACATATAGCAAAGCACTTGACCCACGTAGCTGATCTGTAGGTAGAAATCTCTGGTTCAATGTTCACTGACGTAACGTGGTTATAGTAACGATAAAGACAGATACCGGTCTCGGATTTCATTCAAGAAATAACCAACGTTATGTAAAGTCATATGCCGAGATTCATTAAACATACTTTCGCAACTTCAATATGTACGTACACGTACCATAGAGCAAGCTTTTTGAGGCCTCTCGTGATGAAAGCTTGCCAATATTTCGCTCAGAAAATCAGCTTTACCGTGCAACGTGTGTGCAACCCTTTAGTTTTTTTCGTTTCCTAGCAGAGCCTTAATGCTTGAGAAACAGCGATGGACAAGCCATCTGTCATGATGGCGCCTATATTTATCTCCGGCGGAGAGTGGGAGTGTGCGTAATACTTACACACCTTTGCCTTCCCACGAGGAGCCTTCCCACGAGAATCCTCGGGGGAAGGCGTGAAGTATACCCTGTGGGCGCAAGAATAAATAATGATGGTAGGACTCTATGAAATGGCTTAAAATAATATACTCATTTATTAGGTTACATTGCTCTGGGATGTACCAGGCTAACAGTAACAGTAAGGGTAGTAGAAGTAGAAAGACCGATTTTTGAAGTACTGTATCTCCGAAAAATATCCAGGTACAGACTATCGATGTTTAAACACGCAATACTCACTTTACAGGTCATCATTGCGAACGAATAAATAATACATATTAATAGATGTAGTTTCTAATCTATTTATAGAATTTAAGTCAACAGTAAAAGTACTTAACAATATTGTAAACGCACACACGGATCAGGAAATGCGGAGATGCTTCACACAGCTCATAAATCATTTAAGGCACCTCAAAGTGCTTTGGAGAAAACCTCACTTACACATTCAATGAGTATACCCAGAAGCGATTGGACTATTAGTCTTCCCAACCTACTATGTACCTAGAAACCATCAACCAATCCCTAAGGACCTGCGTACGATTTTCAATTTAATCTTTTCAACTATAAGAGTTACTTTGCCCTGAAGATGGCTGTCTTTAAACTCATTGGGTATGGACAATGGACTCTCTCCGATTTAAATGTCATTGTTTAAATAGTTCTGTCAGTATCATCTTTTATGAAAGAATTTCACAATGACACAAAGAAGAAATCAAGTCTTGCTTGAAATTTATTGACTAGCAATTACTTGCTATTTTCATTTGTGTGTGATTACTCCTCCACTCCCTTGCGTAGAGTTGGTTAGCATGATATTATTTAGCTTTCAATAAACGGACTATCGAAAGCAAAAACGAATTTAAAAAGAAAAAACTCTGCCTCTTAATATTAATATGGATTACACAAGCCGCCATGTTTTATTGCCAAAAGTAAATGCAGACTAAAATCGCATTTGAAATTGGAATCTTATAAACATATTTTTAATTAACAGACATCTACAAATCACAGAGAATAATGTGTTCTAAATTCAAAATTCACTTCCGAATTGAAAGGATGATTAAAAATTCAAAAATTTACACAAGTCCGATTGCATAATAAAATTATTCATGAATCAAAGAAAGTTAATATTGCGTCATTTTCCTGCGTAGATGCGGTTTGCCGAGACGCGACACACATAATGAAATCAAAGGTATTTCATTCGGAGCCTGAAGTATGTACAATAACAAATGACAATAATTCCGCAGTTTAAATTCCTTTTGTCTCAGTGAACCACAAAACTTTCGCTTGCGAACTATGGAATGATTTCAAATGTACTAATAAGAACATACGTGAGCATACAAATGGTTGAGATTAGAGGAAATTAGCAGTTCGTGATATAATATTAGTAGGTATATCGATGAATGAGAAAGCGAACATACGAGACGAATATAATTACTGAATAGAAACCTTATTACAATTTCAACCTCTAATTGAGTTTACTTCCACAATATGAAAATATGCTCTATCATATATATAATTAAAGGCTGTATTATAAATAAGTGACTATGCATAATTATTTCTAATTAAAAATACATGACATGCCTTTTTTTAATTACGAACCAAGTTTTCTAATTCTTTTAAAGAAAATTTATCGTCAGTATCACTTGTTAGTGATAAGAAATATTTATTTGTTTCTAAGAGAAATTTGGTTTTTACAGCTTCACTCAATATCACAAAATATTATTAAAACTTACACTGGGCTTTTCCTGTTAATTATTAATATCATGAAATAGTTTTAACTTGTTACACGAGGATTCAAGATAAAAGGCGTCGTCACATCACATAATATTTTTTGAAAATCAAAGTTAACGATATTGGAGTTCCTGAATTCTAAATTCCAATTTCAGTAGTAAATAGTACATTCATAATTTATTCTTTCATATTTTTAACAATATTCCTTAAAATATGTTATAAACACAAAGATAAAATAAAAAAAATAAACGTTAAAAATGTCGGTCAAATGATCGTCAAATAATAATGGCCTTAATAGCTTGTAGGCATAGCCCACTTTTTTCTTTAATATACCATTAAAATCTCTCAAATACGTGCTAATACATGCTTAGTGCTTAATGCTGTACGTATAGGTGTATTTGCATTTCGTCATAGAGACCGCACACACTGGCATACGCGAAGCTCGGTGCGTGACATATGGAAATTTAGAAGAGGGGGAACTCAAAATAAAACTGTCGGTGTACCAGAGATCTTTAACAATTGTACATTGGCTTTCGCAAGGAAAGATGAGAGCATTTGTGTTGATTTGTGCTATCGCTGCGGCCAGGGCATTGCCCATGGCGAAGGAAGATGGATCAGTTGACAAGATTGTGTCAGCGCTCCGGGATTGCGTGGAAACGGATACCATGCTGTGTCTCAAGGTGTGTGAAGTGATGTGAAGTGTTGTGACGTGATCAGTGCTCCTGTGTGATTGGATTTTGATGGAGTCAGATCTGCTTCTATAAATCGAATTATTTGGAGTCTTTTAATTCCTGCCAGTAACAATTGTGTCATAGCTAGTGGCACTAGAAATATAAGAAAAAACGAATTACTAATTTTAAACCATAAGAATATTTTTTTATACTCTCATAATACATATTCAGGCTATTATTAAATATGAAATTACCTTTGAGTTGTATTATAGTTTAATTTCTTATTAACTTATCATAATGACTAAATAATGTCAGTAAATACTGTTAAATAATTACAGTTAAATAACTATATTACTACTAAGTTAATAACGCCCGAAATATGAAATTCGGTGAGATTTTAAGTTTATTCACGAAATTATGATTTTTACAGGAAAAGGCGATGAAGTTCACCGAGAACCTTGCGATATCCAAAGACCTGACCCTATTAGACGGAGTTAGCTTCGCAAGGACTGGTAGTCCAAGATCAGCCAGGAGCTACGATCCCCTTCCTGAGGACCCCAAAGCCAGGGAAGTGCTAGTAGAAGAAAGGATAATGGACAACGTAGTAGATTTCCTGGATAGTCATGTGCTACAGCTAAGAATGCCGAAAGCATTTGAAGAAGACAACTCTGTTGATGAAGAAGGTGAGCAATATTATTTTAAGTAATAAAATAACTTCATACCATTCGCTAGAGTTGTAACTATATACACCATATTTTCACCGGAGATATAGTTAAGTTTTAATGCGCATAAAATCGCTATTAATGATTAATGTTATCAATATTCAGCGGATATATAGTGCTTAACAATTTATTTTCCTTAAAAAATATAAAGATATCTCATTAAAATACATTTTAGAATCTCTTTTTTTCGAATAAGGATAGCTTTAATTATTTATCCAAGAAAATTTAATATCGTTAAAAAATCAGGCGTTGCTTAGTAATTATGACGACAAATTCCAACTTGAATTAAAATCAACTTTGATTCACTTCCCTTGATTTTTTTATCAAAATTATAATGTAATAAAACTGCACAGCAGTAAATTAAATGCAACAGAGTAGTATCGTATCGTAATATTATACAACTCTGCATAATAATGTTCGCTCCATAAATGAACGTCGCTACAAACGAGTTTAGGAAATACAAATAAGGAACACCCACTTTGCAATTTAACAAGAACTGTGATTCTTCTTGCAATAATGTAAGTTAGCGTTGTTAAGGTTTGCGACAAAAACGGTAACTTAACCTACTAATTGGCACCTAAAATATATAATCATATAATAATATATCCTCACGCTTTCCCACAAGTGTCCGAAGGGGTAGGCAGAGGTGTATAGGTAATACCCACACACCCACTTTTCGCCAGAGGTATATTAGGTGCCAACGTGACAGATGGCGAGTCCATCGCCGTTACACCAGCACGACTACACATACGCCTTTGAATTTCTTCTCAGACGTATGCAGGTTTCCTCTCGATGTTTTCCTTCACCGTTCAGCTCGTGGTGTGACTAATCACTGTACTTAAGTTCAGAAAAACTCATTGGTACAGTCGGGATTCGAACTTGCGACCTTTGCGTCGCAGGCAACTGGTCGAACCACTCGGCCACCACGGCTATTACCTAACTATATCTCTGGAAAGTGGGTGTCTGGATAATGGGGACTGGTAAATCTGGGGACCCTTGTGGGAAGGCGTGAGGATATATATGTATATATGTACTAATATATTAAATATTACAGTTTAATACTCAATCACGCCAGAACAACTGGAATAGGACGAAATTTGGCAATAGATCAGAAGCTGGACAGAAATAAAATATGTAATATTCTAGAAAAAAAATCTACCCATGAAATTAAATTTTACGCGGATGCACGGGGCACCTCTAGTAAATTTATAAAATCGTATGAATGCGACTGGTAAAAACCCTTTAAAGAATCGTATCTTAAAACAAAGAGAGCAGAGCAGTTATCGCTAGACATACAAAGCTCTTTCGCTTCACTGTTAGTCTCTTGATATGTAATTGCAGCAGGTTTCGAGTACTCTTGACATATCAAGCAACATTCAGAACCTCACCTTCTTATATAACAATTGAATTACTTGGTAGTGTATAAAATCGTTACGTGCCTCAAAATTGTGGTCAGTGTTACAGCAATTTTATGCGATGATGATCGACATTGCGGTAATAAACGAAAAAACAAAGCTTTGGTTGACTACTTAATCTGTTCAAGCACGCAATTTATTAAGAACGTACATATCTTCATGCTGTCCCTCACAGGGTGGGCGGAGGCAGTAGAGTGCCAGTTGATTCTGAACGATGAACTCTTTCACTTCATCCACATCCATCATTGTTTTCTTCATCATTGCTTATTATAATAATATATATATAATATATATCCTCACGCCTTCCCACAAGGGTCCCCGAAGGGGTAGGCAGAGGTGTATAGGTAATACCCACACACCCACTTTCCGCCAGAGGTATATTAGGTGCCAACGTGACAGATGGCGAGTCCATCGCCGTTACTCAAGCACGACTATACATTGTTTATTAATCACCATAATGTCTTTTACACGTAAAATGTTGAACGTATACCTCAAGCTCTCAAGTTTATTTGTATGAACATTGTACTTATTTGATTTGATTCTTAGTTCTCAATTACCTTTCTATTATTCGAAGAAATCTTTGTATTTACCTTTGTTCCGCTTAGTCTAAGGAGGCTTCAAATGAACAGTGCGACGACTTGGCATTATTTATCTTGTCAAGTCATGGCCTAACAAGAATGTCTTCGTAAAAGGGAAATCATGCAGTTTAATTTCTTTGTCTCTTCTGCTCGTTAAGACGTGTTCGTTTCACCATTATTTTATGTGTTCCTATTTAAGTTATAACGTTTATGGGATAGGATAGTTCGCTCAAAATAGTATTAATATCTTCATTGAACATTTACTTCATATCCACATAGATCTGTTAAGATATTTGGAATAACATGAGTTAGCAATGGGAAGTATGGTGAATTATTCATAATAAAATTCTAGAATATACACTTTGATATGACCCATATTTGTAAGGCATTGTAACATATTTAAAATAACATTATAATAATATTTTGATAAATTACGCGGCGTTCTTAACATTTGTAATCTTCTCTAAATACTTCATACGTTTTATTACTTTCAATTTTATCAGCTAATTAGTAATACGTAGGTATTCATTTTATAGAAAGTTTCAACTCTTCAAGAGAATATTTCGTAATTCATAATTATTACTTCTCCCTTACGTAAAGCGTTTTTTGTAACAAAATATCCGCCGCTTTCATTTTCCTCGAGTGTGTCATTACTTTGAAATACCTTTTAACATTTTATTTGGCGGAACATAATGTATGCTGACGGATAATTTGAATAACATCTAAAGTGTGACATTTATATAAACTTATCGCACTTAAAGTTATAGTCGTAAACTTTTATTATTCAATTTCAAGCTTTGTCGTATTCCAATGAAGTTTTACGGCACTAACCACACATTTTATAATACCTTTTAACATAGCTACTGGATAAGTGACGTAGTTAATAGACATCAGACTACACTAATGTGATGGGAAACCAAAATTCCGGCGTGGCGGTCGAAATATGGAAATCAATGAGTTCGGTTTCGTGGCTTACCATTTAAAGCTGATAACCTTTAGTCTGTGACCCACTTGCGTTAACTTTCACAAAGAAATCATCATTTTATTTTCAAGAATGCATGATGTACTTTTCTTTTCAAGCATTCCGTTCATTGTTCATTAATATTCCTTGTACGCTCTCAGGCGATTTCAAATTCAATTAAGATTTCTTTTGGTATCTCTAAAGTTTAATTTAAATATTTGTAAACATTGGTGGTTTAACCGTTAGAATATACTGTTTTAATGTATTGATGTTAACCAAAAAAAACAATAAATATCATACATGTTTATCATATAGAAGGCGATCACCTACAAATGTTTTTTAAGATTATTCAGAGACAATGAAAATGTATTTGATCAAAAGTATTAACAGGACAGGACAAGCTTAAGCTTTGCAGGAAGATCCAATAACAGCCTATAAACATGGTTTAATTTAAAGTTCGATGCTTTAGGAAAGATTCAATAATGACCTTTAAACATGGCTTAAAGTTTGATTAATGTTTCGTTCTTCCGACCTCTGGATTCGGTAAATCAAGAGGCTACTAATTTAGAGTAGATACAAAGATAGTTGACGGATTTTTTTTAAGGTTATCACTAAGCTTTAACTTCTTTCGCAGGCCGTGGCAAGAAGAAGAAGAAGCTGAAGAAACTCCTCCCCATCCTGGCTCTCATCAAGCTTAAGCTGGCCGCCCTCATTCCTCTGTTCCTTGGCATCATCGCTTTTGCCGTCTTCAAAGCTTACATTCTCGGTAAAATCGCCTTCATCGCCGCTGCCTTCGGCGCACTTAAGAAGCTCCTCGAATCAAAGAAGAGTAGTGGAGGTTGGTCTGAGCCTGCCCATGAGGAACACCACGGCTGGGAAAGCAGCGGTGGCTGGGGACGCTCACAAGAGGCTCAGAACTTGGCATACGGTGCTCACTTGAAACAGGCGTAGAACATTTTAAATGCGATCGCTTATGGAGACTCATTGGTCAGACGTACTAGATCGTAAAAATTATCAGACTAATTCATTTGATCACATCAATGATACGATCAGCAACGTCCCTTGTACGTACGCAATGTTTCATTGTTAATAATTTATTTCTAGTTAAGTAACTTATTATGCTCGAGTAACCCAGTTCTTTTTGTTGATCTATTTATTTATCTTATCAATTTACCACCGTACACTTTTATTTATATTTATAATTTATATTTTATTAATATTTACATTTATGTAATTATTGCGTGTGCATGACTTGTGTGCAAGTGTGTTGAGCGTTTTAATGGTGTGTTTTATTTTATTGTATTTTTTATTTTTATTTTGACTGATATTTTTTATTTAGATCACATATAAGTTATTTTTGTTTTATGGTTTATTATTACCAGTCTATGTAGTGTATGAGCTCTCTCCTCTTAACGAAACAAGCAAATAATTATTTTGCTTAGCAAATACTTTAAGTTTCAGTCCCAAAGATATTTTTACTATCTTATTAATATTTTATTTAGTTATTTCTGTTTATTTTATGATAGTATCGAGTCAGATTGTTTAGCACGGATATAAAATTATGTATTATTGAACGACATTGCGAGAACAGGTTAAAACGACAAATAATTTATTATTATATTTATTTTACGTTGGATCCACGTAAAACCTAATAAAAATCATGAGAAAATTTTTATTTTTGTGTTATTTTTTATTTTCCTAATATTATATACAAAGTTTGTCCTATTAATTAGTAGGATAAATAGTATATACATTTGCCAACTTTATAGTAGAGAAAGAGTAGACTAAATTCTTACCTATACAACAACACAAATAATATTCTGAATATTATATTCACAACCATTAAGTTGTATCGCATGCATTATATACAAAGAGACAACGATATACATACTTATATAAGAGCCGTGGTGGCCGAGTGGTTCGAGCAGTTGCCTGCGACGCAAAGGTCGCAAGTTCGAATCCCGACTGTACCAATGAGTGTTTCTGAACTTAAGTACAGTGATTAGTCACACCACGAGCTTTACGGTGAAGGAAAACATCGAGAGGAAACCTGCATACGTCTGAGAAGAAATTCAAAGGCGTATGTATAGTCGTGCTCGAGTAACGGCGATGGACTCGACATCTGTCACGTTGGCACCTAATATACCTCTGGCGGAAAGTGGGTGTGTGGGTATTACCTATACACCTCTGCCTACCCCTTTGGGGACCCTTGTGGGAAGGCGTGAGGATATATTATTATTATTATATTATATAAATAGATATATACATGAATACATAGAACATCCAAGACTATGGTATGGATATAACGTAACCAACACGGTACTGAAAATGTAAAACAGGGATCATCATTTGATTCATTAGTCCAATTAAACAAAAAACTTAAGTCTTTGCGCTTTAGAATGTTAAGATGGCAACGTGACAGCTGGCAGACCCTTCGCCGTATCTCTGGCACAACTATATGTCTTTAAATGTCTCCTCAAAGGTAGATATGTAGGTGTCTTCAAGGTGTTTTCCTTTACCGCGAAGCTCATAGTGTAAATCACTTAACTTAAGTTCAAAACAAACCCAGATCACATATATTGGCACTGAGCATTACAACCCGCAATTTTAAGGCCGAAAGGCTAAGATGGCGTCGAGGCAGCTCAACAGTTCCTTCACATCGCAACAAAGGCTGCAACTTTATAAGTCGCAAGTTCGGCCACATATGGAGTACTGCTGCCACCTGTGGGCTGGAGCCCCTGGATACCAGCTAGGTCCTTTTGACGCGGTTCAGAAACGCGCCGCTAGAATTGTCGATGATCCCATGCTCACAAGCGGCTTGGAATCACTAAGTCTTAGGAGAGACTTTGCCTCCTTGTGTGTGTTCTACCGCTTGTATAACGGGGAGTGTTCTGTAGAATTGTTCGACATGATGCCCACTTCCACCTTTTACCACCGCACATCTCGCCATCGACGGGGAATTCATACATACCCATACCTTAGAACCACACCAGGTCTCGCACTGTGCGCTTCCAAAGGAGTTTTAATATGTAAAATGTAAATAAAGGTGAATAAGTAAAATTTCCTGAAACACGATCGTAGCGCCACCTATCGGGTCCAATTGTGAATCTTAACCATTCTCGAATCCACCTGAGACACAGAAAAGTTGTCGACTCTTTTATTTTGCACCTGATGCTCTCGAAAAGGAATAATTTTCCCGTTCTTGCAACATTTTTCATGTATGCTTCGCTCCCATTGGCCGTAGCATGATGTTTTATAGCCTAAAGCCTTCCTAGAGAAATGGACTATCAAACACAAAAATATTTTTTCAATTCCAACCAGATCTTGCGATTTGTGCGTTCAAACAAACAAACTCTTCAGCTTTATAATTTGTATAGAATTAGTAGTGTAATACGTATAGAGTTTCCCTCACGCATTCTTACAACTTCATATTGCATACATGTGAGTGCACAAACCGGATGTTGACACCGCACCGCGACATATTTACAACCACTTTGCTAACGCCTTATTCTGTGTAGACCAAGTTATGTTATTAAATAAAAGAAGAAAGGGGTATGTTAGTGTTGAGAAAACTGGCGCTCTACTCTCTCTCTGCCTACTTCGTGAGGGACTCAGTGATTCTACGTATATGTATCATATGTATGTTGGTATGACTAGCCGTGGTTTTCTGCGTAAAAATTGATTTAATTTGTATAATTTTATACGACGTATATTAGACGACCGTCTGGTCTAGTGGTTAGAGCTCCTGACTGCGAAACTTGAGGTCGCGAGTTCGATTCCCGCTGAGGGCAGATATTTGTGTGATGAACACAAATATTTGTACCTTAGTCTTGGATCTCCTATAATATTATAATAGGATAATAGCGTAAATGTATAAGGATATTTGTTACTCAATCAAGCCAGAATGGATCTTATAAAACCATGTAACACAAAGATTACAAGTACGAATCCTGACTGTAATTTTTGTTTTGTAATTTCTGTCTGTTGTTCTTGAATTCTTTACAATGAGTTTTTCTGAACTTAAGTACAGTGATTAGTCACACCACGAGCTCAACGGGGAAATAAAATATTGGGAGAATATCAGTATACGCTTGACAAGAAATTCAAAGGCGTATGTATAGTGCTTGAATAACGGCGATGGACTCGCCATCTGTCACGTTGGCACTTTAAATATATCTCCGAGCGAGAGTGTATGGGTACTACCTACACATCTTTGCACAACCCTTCGGGGCCCCTCGTGGGAAAGCATGAGGAATATTTTGTTTTAAAAACCTGTGTTACGGTGAAGGAAAATACCGAGAGTAAACCTGCATACGTCTGAGAAGAAATTCAAAGGCGTATGTATAGTCGTGCTTGAGTAACGGCGATGGACTTACCATCTGTCACGTTGGCACCTAATATACCTCTGGCGGAAAGTGGGTGTGTGGGTATTACCTATACACCACTGCCTACCCCTTCGGGGACCCTTGTGGGAAGGCGTGAGGATAACTTTAACTATGTTTCATTGCATCGTCATGAGGATATGTTACCAATATCTAATACTTCTAGAAGACACTTAATCTTAATATATAGTTTCGCAATTTATCCTCAGAATAAGGCTCCATACACAATATCTTATTGTGATGTTTGCGTGGAAAGCTGTGTGTACAATTATTGTAGAAATCCTTTCAGCATTTCACACATTCGCATGTGCGTACCCAGCCTTAAGGAAGCTATTGTTGTATATATCTCACATGGATTAGAATAGCTTTTCTTATATACCACAAGAATGGTAAACAAGCATGGTTGCCGTAGCCTATTTACGTCGCAACGCGTAAGTGATACTGAAGTATCTGTAGCGCGTTGCCACCCTGTGTTGGAAGAGTTATGCTGTGATGGCAGATGGGACTAATCCCTCTGCTGCCAACATAATATAACAATCCCCCTCCCATGAGGAGCTAATTATTGGAAACCTTATTCACCGCGTAGGAACACAACCAGAAAAATTGTGTTTCTTGCCTATGGACTTCTATAAGGTGCAGGTCCTGCCCCAGTCGGGCAGCTCCAAATTCGAACGGGAAACCCGCTATGTTTTATAAGTGGCCTATGTGTAATAAAATATTTTGTTTTTTTTGTGTGTTGCCTAGTACTCAAATGCTTCATCCCGCCAATGAAGGGTAAGCAAACATTCCTGGAACTCGAGCTACGAGAGGCGAAAAAAAGAATAAAACACATTTTTATAAAAATATAAAAAATTAAATTAAAAAATTATTTCCTATACCACATAACTTACAATTCCCACGTTACTTAACCATGATTCTCAAAGCACTATGTTTAATTTACTCATTTTAATTAGACAAGGCAGCATCTCTCTAACCTAATTACTTAATGGCTTGACTTCCGTTCAATTTAATTAGCCGACTAAGGCCAGGAAAGTCGAATGGCATGCAAGAAAGTTAGGACGTCGCGAATTATATTATAATTACTTTATCATAAGGTTTCTTTGAAGTGTCGCGTCTTCACATATATTATACTCGTATATACATACATATTATTTTAGTAATAAGTCATATGGAAATGATAAATAGGTACAAATAAAAAATAGAACATTTATTTTTTATTTTATTTATGATTACTTAATTTATTAAGTGTTGTGTTATGTACGCGCAAGTCATCTGGTATTGCAAGCGTCCATAGACGACGACTTACCATCAGGCGGACCGCACGCTTGTTTGCCACCCGTGTGGTATATAAAAAAACAATTATAAATTAGCAATTTCCCGTGGTATTTTTTAATTTATTTCATCTTCTGTTTTTGATATATGAGTACAATTTTACGTGACACATTCCCGTTATCACACTTTCTTATCTGATACTAAATGAAGTACTGTCAAGACACTTGCAGGCTGTATATATATCCAGGAATTTCATAACACCTGACGACCTTCTTGACGACCGTCTGGTCTAGTGGTTAGAGCTCCTGACTGCGAAACTTGAGGTCGCGGGTTCGAATCCCGCTGAGGGCAGATATTTGTGTGATGAACACAAATATTTGTACCTTAGTCTTGGAAGTCCTATGTATTTATGTATATATCTATCTATATAAGTAAATATATCGTTGTCTAGTTACCACCACACAAGATTGCTTACTTTAGGACTAGGTCAATTTGTGTGGAATTGTCCCAGGTATTTATTTATTTATTATTTATAACACCTGGACATTTGCAATGACTATATGGCGGTTCGTTTTATTATTAACCACCTGAGCTGCGATTAAAAAACCGTAGCTTTACTCACATTGACCTCGAGTATACTTCCCGCTATAGGCGCGGCCTGCGAAAGTTCTTACCGCGCCCATGGCCTTAGCGCCGGCGTACACGGGGTGATATTTTTAACCACAATTTGGATATATGTATTTTTTATATTTAATAAAGATCGCAGTTTCTTGTGTTTTAATTTTATATATTTATTATTATCTATAGATATAAAAGAAAGATAAAAAAATATAATTTGGAAAGTTTTTCCATCTTTAAGGAACTCCTTGATAATGAATTCTTATAAAAAGAAGGGATCAAATGTAGAGTGTAATGTCATATAAGTTACTCTGCGCGCCTCAAAGCTCAGCTTGATGGGGATGCAAGTATAACTTGTTACTATTTTAATTTTTTTATATTATTTTATTTTTTTATTCTTACTAACAACTATCATTACAGGTTTCCCCAATGCGATGGTGTAGAACAAAATATTAAGGTCCATAGGTCACTTCACCACACACACTACTACACTACACAATTATCTGAATTGACTATGCATTTTTAAATATACGTGTGCATCCATTACCGTTTTTATTTTAATGCCTCATATATTGTCAGTGTAGGATAGCTATTCTATGAGATATTTATTTCATTTTTAGTCGTCGAAACGTGCATGCTTGTAATAAGAAAGTCCTGAATGTGGATGATGCAAGGTCTGTAAGACAAGAGGGGACTAGCTTCCTATTCTGCCTACCTCGTGATGGACTTAGCGTCATTGTATATTTGTTTTATGCTTGACGCTTGGGCTATTCCATGTTCACCTCACGCATAAAAATTACTTTAAAAATTTGCGACGAATTTGGTAGTCTAATATTTAATGTTAATGGCAACATTACTATATTTGTTGGAAGTTGATTTAATTCATATAATCAGCTCCAATAATAATATAATAATAATATATCCTCACGCCTTCCCATAAGGGTCCCCGAAGGGGTAGGCAGAGGTGTATAGGTAATACCCACACACCCACTTTCCGCCAGAGGTATATTAGGTGCCAACGTGACAGATGGCGAGTCCATCGCCGTTACTCAGGCACGGCTATACATACGCCTTTGAATTTCTTCTCAGACGTATGCAGGTTTTCTCGATGTT
>JACCPG010011358.1:0-18576 GCA_016069955.1 Drepana arcuata
ATAGTAATATAAATAAATAAAATGATAATATTATTGAGGTAGCTTTATGAATAAACATTCAGCACAAGGCTTAGAGCGGGGTGAGCCTCATGTGAATATAAGACTTTTTACACTATTTGAAGTCGAAGGTGCTGGCTCAATCGGGACTTGGATTTCAATAATCGTATTATGTATTTATTTATGTAAATAATTAGCAATCGCAGTACATTTAATTAGAACTATATATATACATTATGTATTTATCAAAAAAAATATTATCAATTATTATGTAAAAGTTCAGTCACGCGAAGCGTGCGTGAAGCGTATACAAATAAGAAGACACCTAGCGTTAAAAGCACACGTCACTCACATTTAATTATGTATATATAATGTAGAAGTGATTAGTCACACCACGAGCTTAACGGTGAAGGAAAACATCGAGAGGAAACCTGCATACGTCTGAGAAGAAATTCAAAGGCATATGTATAGGCGTGCTGGAGTAACGGCGATAGACTCGCCATCTGTCACGTTGGCACCTAATATCCCTCTGGCGGAAAGTGGGTGTGTGGGTATTACCTATACACCTCTGCCTACCCTTTCGGGGACCCTTGTGGGAAGGCGTGAGGATATATTATATTATATATATTATTATTTTATATATATATATATATATTTATATAATGTATACTAGCTGTTCCGCCCAGCTTCGCTTGGGTGAAGAAGATAAATTGCACGTAACAATTGTGATGTAAGCTATCCTATCTTTTAAGTTGAATCAAACTGCACACGGTGTGCAAATTTAATTGAAATCGGTTTAGTAGTTTAGGAGCCCATCGCGGACAAACAACGCGACACGTAATTTATATATATTAAGATAATAGCCCGGACAAAATGAAGTGTAAGAATAACTTCTTTAGCAGAAGGGTTTGTTTTTTATTCTAATGCACATATCTCTTGAACAACCGGTCAGTCTACCGGTACAGGAAGTTTGAACTTTTGGTTATTTAACATCTCATTACGATTTTAAATAATCGTCAGCGCGCGAGCGATACTCCTGGTATTCCAAGCGTCTATAGGCAGTGGTATAAAAAAAAATGAATTACTTCAAGAAATAAAAGGCAAACGAAACCGCAGCGCAGTGCTAGTTTATACTTAATGCAAATCATTGTACAAAATAACATCGCAGTGAGAATTGCCAAATCGCGCTGTGACATTTTCCTGGAAATTCACACGGAGGATTATTCACCGGGCTTTGTCCTTGGTTCTCGGTGTTACAATTTTATTGTAACCCAGCCAAAATGCACGCATTAACCAGACACATAACCCAATTAATACAATAGGAATCTACCATCCATTCAACATGGTTTATTACTGACCAGAGACTATTTTGCGGTCACTACTTAGTATTATCAGAAAACTTTTGCTCTCTCCAGACGCGGCTTGTTGTCGTGAGTTATCTCTGCTCTCTTCTGTTTCAACTTTTCTACGCAGACACTAATGGGAAAGTTCGATATTGGACTAGAAATGCGTTTTGCTGAGTTGTGACGTCTTACTTGAACGATCTTCACGATGATTTTGGATTGGGCCGCCAAGGGAGGCTGCGGAAAAGAATTTTCTATCGTTGTGATGGATTGAATTACCGCCGTATATAAGTAGGGTTGTAACTCCTGCTTGCTTTTGTTTGTATTCTAAGTTAGTACGTTAGTTAGCGCTTATGACTTAATGAATTTCATCATAATATGTCGTCACAGGAAAAAGTGCTGTCCAACGTTAGGAAAACAAAATCTAGGTGATGGAGATTGAACTAGTAACCAACTTCTTGCATCTTGCTATCTAGCTGCTTGCTTTCGTCATCGCAAAGCTTGCAATCTTAGTCTAGTGTTTTTCAGCAGCAAAACTATTACGTTCTAGAACGTGCGTATGTCCTAATTTAAGGTAATGTTTCAGATTTGACAATGTCTAAGTTAATAATAGTCCACCATTCCAAACATAATACACTCTTATTGCTTGTTTGAAACAGTGAGATAAGAAAATAAATACTTCTTTCATTAAGTTTCAAAGGCAGAATTGTTGAACATTTTAATTAATTTCTGCGTACCGCGTAGCTAAGGGCCTTTAAGGGTCTTGTCACGGCTCACGATATTCGAAGCCATACATACCAAAGTTACGGACAGATATTTCAAGTGCAGCCTACACGGTTACAGCCTCCCCAAACTTATTGGTGTATACCGCTTTGATCCGCTTTTAAGTACCATACATATCATCACACCGAGTACCTCACGGGGTAGGCAGAGAGAGTAGAGCGCCGAGTCTCTCTAAGACTCACATACCTCTTTCGCTTTCATCAAACATGTTCGTCAGTTTTGAGTACTTGAGTCGTCAGTACGTCAGTCTTGACGTTCCCGTGCTTGAGTGTACGATTTATTTTAGTTAGTTGGAACGCAGTCTCCTCCTTCTATCCTCTGACTCAGTTCCTCTTATTTTTCTACCATACACTTTCGTATTTTAATTGTCAATCTCCATCCGATCCAAGCAAAAATAGGTATAAACCTTAAGCTGAACGATGAAATTTCCTTCCAAAGGTACTTTTCCTTCAAAGGTATAGTTATCTTTAATACATAACTAACTTAACTAGTCACCATCTTTAGTTCAACTTATTGCTCGTACGTGCACACACAATGTTGTTTAAATTGTTAAGGTAATTTTGTAAATCATGGCTCTAATCGAAGTATGAGAGACCTTGGACTTGGAGGCATCAGATTAAGGTCATGACTCCTGTTGCTTCAACAGTCATTGACGAAAGTTCCTTTAAAATCTGTATGTATGAAGAATATACTTAGTCCAAGTAAGAATATACTTGGTGTCTTAGTATTATATCAATACTATAAAACACAGTCCCCGCCACGTCTGATTGTCTGTCTAAACGCTATAAAAACCTAAAAAATCGATTTTCTTTTTCACCGTAACATTTATATTTTTCATGGAAGCTAAAATAAAGAAATTAAGTTCCTTTTTTGCATTTAACACTCTAGCGAAGCCGGGCGAGTCACTAGTGCTATATAATACAATTAGGGGTAGGTGTGTCGCCCTGTAATGAATACTAAAAACGTTTCTGAGCTTAGGAGTATTGTTGAAAGGCCACATAATTTAAGACTTCAATATGGGTAAAGGTCAAACAACCGGCGCTTAATAAAATCAATACCGCACAAGATTCGTGTGCAAGTGGTATGAGTACCCACGCCTGTTTCAAGAATGACGTCACCTCATTATAGCTCGGCCCGTGGTGTGCGTGCAAACCACTGCCTGGGGGAATATTTCCCACATTATACGCCGAAATGATAGAAGTAAGAGCCTGCTAACTAACTCCTCTTAAAAAGGGGAATATTCCCGTGAAACTCCAAGCTTCGTTATTGTTTTCGAGGTTACTGAAACTCGTTTTAATTAACGAACTTTTTTAAACAATACACTGAAAACATTGATGCTTGGCTCTAGAAACTCCGATTTAGTAGCACGAAGTCATCATTAGTTAGTCAAAGTAACAAATCCAACATGAATCAGTGTGTGACTTAAAATCCAATGTTTGTGCATTTAAACGAATTAGTTTCTTACATAGAATTGGATGGAAAGATTTTTATGATGTACATACATCTGTCTTTTTTGCAATCTTTAACTATGCCAGTAGCACAGTATATGTACATTATTGACAACAGCATCAAAACCTGGAAGAATTTCTAAAGAAGGCCCAGTAAATGCGTGTTTTTTTTTTTTATTCATACTAACATCTATCATTACAGGTTTCTCCAATGCGATAGTGTAGAACAAAATAATAAGGTCCATAGGTCACTTCACTACGGGTTCATGTGGCACTTGTCCGCGGAAGCGACGAAGTACCACGTTCTGCGGCCAGAAGTCCTCGTTCATGGCAAGGTGCAGGTAGCACGTCGGCACGCGCACCACGAACGCCTTAAAGTTGACGTTGCGGCGCGACTCCAGCATCTGCACTCTCGGCCTGTACCTGAGCTTCCGGTGAACATACTCCACTATGTCTTCCGCCTTTGTAGTGTAGTGTAAGCGGGAGACATAGACCGGAGTATTCGGCTGCACTGCCCGTATGGTGACATTGGGCTCCGCAGCACCCTTGCCGCAGCGGTTCTGGGTCGGCCGTGAGCGGCGCTTTTTCTTTTCCACCGTCACAAATCCGTCTTCGTCGTTAGCCCGTTGCTGAACCTTCTCAGGCTCGGGCTTCCTGGGGGAAACAGCACGGATGCTGACCCCAGTGGCGCAGCCAATACCTCGACGAGGCTTATCTGGGGCTGCAGGGACGGCTGGTCCAGGTTAACGCGCGGCGCTGCAGGGGCGGGGGCGGGAAGGCGAGGTGCGCGGGCGACGCATTCTGATGACGGAGTCGGCGACGACAAAACTGCTGATGCAAAACTTGACGCCGATACATTGAGGCCGGCTCCGCGGCGCATGTTGGTATTTGATGCACCCGATGGTGACCCAGTTACCGACACAATATTGCGCAACTCAGTAACTTCGTTGCGCAAATCAGAGATCGTGTCCTGGGAGACGTCCAACTTCCGCTGCATATCCGCCACACTTGCCTTTAAAAGAACGATGTCCTTTAATAGGCTCGCAACATCGACGAAGCTGATGGTAGGGAACTTATCTAAGTCCCTCGCCACAAAAGTCGGCACGTCGTCAGGGTTAGTCAATTTCAGCAGGGTGATCATCTCCTGCAGGCTTTTCTTGGTCCCTTCACATTGGCGAGGACTACACTGGTCAGTCTTGTGTAGCAGACGGAACAGAAGAAGATTGGAGGCGGCGATGTCCTCCTCGCTGAAGTTTGTTGCACAGATCTGGACAAGGGATACTTCATCCATCATGTCCAGTTTCTGTTGCAAGAACGCCAGCAACTCATTTTTTGCTACGAGGTCCATAGCAACACGCGAGCGTCGGCTTTCGCCGCGCTAATCAATTTACTTAACAATTATTAATTTAATTTAAAACACGTCCGCATTACAACGCGGTGAAGACTCGACGGACGACTCGGTGTTAAATGTACAAACATAGCTATATTTCATCAAGCCGTGTTCTTCACGGGAGTAGGCAGAGAAGGTAGGGCACCAGGTTTCTCCAGACGTACAGACTTCCTTCGCTTCATCTACATTCATCAGTCCTTCATACATGATCTTTGACTAGGTACTATTTTTAATGGGAATGTTAAGATTACTCGAGCACTTGACATTCAACAGAATGTGTTTATGTGGGTTGTAATGCCAAAAAAACAAGTCCCCTTTTGAAATACTAACACAGAAGTCATATAAATAAATTGTTATTCCATTAGTTTACATTCTAAATTCAATTTGACACCCACCAGATTAAAATCCTTCGGTCGCAGTTCACCCACCGCGGTCCAGTCAAAGTCAGCTGACGAAATATTTCGCTGTATAATTAAATACCGTAAGCGAACATTGTTTTGTTTTACGCCCATTCTGTTCCTTGTTTAAAATTACACTTTTTTTTCTTAAAAACGGTAGTAAAAAAAGAAAAGAGCCGGCTTCTATTTGAGTTCCTTTTGGTACGGAAATTGTAATTTTAGAAGACGCCTAAAATGTTATTTGATGTTACGTACAAAATATAATAAGTATCTACTCTGTAGTATGGTTATGGTATCCTTATTTGAAAGACAAATTATTTACATACATCCCGTCATGTCAACTTGGAACACGCTCGAAATGTTGACATTAAAATTTCTCCATCCATGTCGCGTATAATAACTTTTATACTTATATACTTAACGCGGATGTTTTAACTCTGCAATTCATTGCATCATTAACGTTTAAACATTAGATATAAAAAAAACTTCGATAATTCGAACGAAGAAGGCTGTAAACACACGACTTCTTATGTCGTAAAGCACTGGTAAGTCTGACAGAGTTGCGGCACAACATATCGCAATACGTGCCCCGAATGTACTCATGTATCAGCTTCTAATATCCAAGTTTCTTCCTTTTTCTGACAAGGAATTACGACCGCAAGTTTTTCAATAAAATATTTTTTCTATGCATAATTTGTTTTGTTAAGCGTAGTGCATTTCTAATAAGCACTGTGACAACGTATCGGTATGTATTCAATATTTAATTAAGGGCAAGCCGATGTTGGAAATCTATATATATAGGTACATGTTCGGAATTTCTGAATTACTCAACCAACCAATATTACGTAACAAAAATTTACAAACAAAATGGGTTTATAGGAAGAGTATTTTTTAAGGTATTATTAAAAGCGATAAATACCCATATATTTTCATTTTCTTTGCTAACTTCTCCATCTACATTTATGTCCACTATTACTACTACGACTAACCATTTGCTACGTTGGGCGTTTCTGTCATATTATATTCAATCTTCGGCGAAATCAAGATACCTTGACTGCTGACTTAAGCCGCTGACACACCCTTTAGGGGTACTTGTAAGTAAAAATACATAAATACATCATCACGCCGAGTCCCTAACGGGGTAGGCAGAACAAATAGAGCGCCAGTTCCCTATAACGTACATACCTCTTTCACTTCGTTCATATTCATCAGTCTCTTCATCTTGACGTTACCGTCATTGAGTGTCCGATCGATTCGATCTGGGTAAAATAAATACATAATACAGAGTTGTTGAAAACGTTAACAAAGAAAGCGCTACTTATCACACTTCACACCAGCAAGAACTCCCTGTTTTTATCATTTCAATCAAACGTTTACTCGTTTTTACCTTTACCATTCAAGTTTTGTAAGAAGTGGCTTTTTTCTTCAATAAGAACGTTTATGGATGTCATCAGTATTCATACCGGAGAGAGAACATATGTTGTCAGTATAATAAACCCAATAAAGTGAATTACATGTGCGGCCTTTGTGACCACGCGAACATAACTTAAGCAATTTATGAATATTCTGTCCCCTAGGCACAAATACATACTTTTATCTTAACGTACGGACGGTGTAACACCTGTAAGTTACGAGTATCTACGCTTCACGACCCGAACTATTAACTATACCTATATGGCGTAGATAGTGTTGTAATGCAATCTAACACACTTTAATTAGCTTCATACATATGTTAGTGTTGAACGGAAACTTTAAACATGATTTTGACCTCCTTCAAAACTTCGGATTAAATCTAAATTTGGAATACTTAAAAAGAATCGATGACAATATAAAAAAATAAGAACTAAATGATAGTTAAAAAAAACCATTTAACACGCTTTTATCCAGAAGATCCAACTAAATATGTAATAGAAAATATTTTTTTATTCAGAATAGTGTGCGTGGGGTGCTTTTTAAGATATGATCAAAATAACAATCCTTCTACTCACATCTGTTAATAAAAAAAAATTATCACTATTGTCACCAACGAACCGTTAGTTCCGGGCATCTTTGCTACCTAACTAACCATTGTCCAATGGTGATACCAAAAACTCTCCATGCAGGCATAAGTGTTAAGCAAATATAGCTAAGGGCCCCAGTGGGCTAAGACCGCGGCATAGGCCGATGCTGATTCGGGACATTTAGGTGCTAACGTGACAGGTAAGCCCGGTGCCATTTCTCAAGTACTAACAATACATTAGTTTTTAAATTTTATTCCTTCTTAAACGTATAAGAAACAAATTCCATCCTTCGCCGTAAAGCTAGCCCGGGGCTTCATCCGCGTGGAGTTCAAAAAATTTGCTTATGTATTTTTCGAGATTAAAATGCCCATGCATCCTAATACTAGGTATAAGCCATCACTATTTCAAATTTTAGCAGAAAGATTTTGTTGCATATCCAAACATCAAAACTTACAAACTTTCGTCTTTATAATATTAAGTAAAATTATATGTTTGTTCCTTCTCACGCGTGTTGCCAAGGAAAAGGTAGAGATGTAAACACACTATCCTTTCGCCAAAAATACATTTAGGTACCTACCACGATAGGAGAGATAATGAGAGATATCCACGTCTCTCAAGCGCGACTGAAGAAAAGTCATTAAACTTCTTCTCAAGCGTAAAAGCTTAATACAATATTTTTACGTTATTTTTCCCTTACCTTAAAATCTCGTGGTGTAATAAATCACCCTACTTAAGCCCAGAAAAAGTGATTGGCGCTAACCGTCGGGATTTTAACTAAAGAAACTTGACTTTTCAGGTGGCTAAATTAACAACTGGATCTTAGTCCATTAAATAAACATTGTTTAAATGCAATTTTGCGTAATTTGAGATCCTACATTGATATATATAGTGGTCCAAAAGCTCACGATTTCTTTAAACATGTCACGTGGCAAGCGGACTGGAACATATCTCACTCAGAGAATCAGCAATACTATCCAGCGTAGCAAAGCTGCTAGTCTTTTTGGCACTTTGCCACGGGATACCGATAAGGTTCAATTATTTTCTCTATATGTAGTTAGTCTTTCCGTATGTGCCCAGAAGACTAACAAGATCTTGACTCCAGGTAACTTTCAATTGGCTACTCAAAACATTTTAAGAATTGCAGTGCATGTTAGACTTGGATAGCCAAATTTATGTTTATTTTATCTCCGGTGGAATAAAGTAAAAAATCAAATAAAAAAAGTGGAAAGGCTTAAAATATAATCCTAGCTTATATATACAATAATACTAAATGAGTCTGTTTTAAGCTTTCTGGTTTTAACTTAACTAACCAGTCATTATGAAATATTACATTCACATCATATAAAGTAAATAAGGTATTATTGTTCAGAAACAAAGTACCGTTGAAGAATATAAAAAATGATTTGAGGCGTATGGCGTACTGACATGAATAAAATGCAACGTAAGCAAACCACGAAAAAGAAAAAGAAAAAACTGATGTACCAAAAAAACCTATTATCCCGACAAAACTGTTAAAAATTAAAGCGAGAGAACTCACGAGCAAAAGTATCGTATAACTTCACACCAAGAGAAAGCCAAGGGAAGGCTGAAGTATAGTTGGGGCTTCGAACCTGCAATTTTGATCTTGGAAATAACTCTCTTAACCACTCGGCCATCGTGGCTCTTTACCTTAGTATAGATGTAATAATACTCAAAATAACTGAAGAAAATTTAAGGTATTCATGAGATTACTTACATCCTAAAAAGTTATAAAACGCCCCGTATCCCAAAGGGGCGATGATTAACATACTCCGCTCTCAAGTTTTTATTAAAAAAAATCGATCGTTCCGTCTTTAATCTGTTTACTCGCTAGTAACATGTCAATATTGGAACTTTCACGAAGACTAGCACATACGAGGTATTTATTATGATTAGATAACTTTGTTCAAAAGGTTTATTCGACAAGTTCCCTATATTAAAGTAAGGAAATGATCGGGCAACTACACAAAAACAATCTCGGTAATAGATAAAATATTCTGCAGTTATTAAGATTTTTATGAGAAAATCTGTTAGACCCAATAATATAACGAATGAATATGATAATATTATTATAGACATTCAATCTTTAAGATCATGACTAGCTTCGTTGCAAAAGTTAATACAAATCTACTTGCAAACAATTATTATTATGTAAGCTGGGACAATTCCAAAAACAATACTCTGCCCAAACTAAACCAATGGAAACCAGATAAAGATACCTACCTGCACAAATGAATTTTTCAGAACTTAAGTACAGTGATTAGTCACGAGCTTTACGGTGTAGGAAAACATCGAGAGAATATGCAGATTGCATACGTCTGAGAAGCAATTCAAAGGTGTATGTATAGTCGTGCTTGAGTAACGGCGAGTAACTTTTCAAGTTGGCACCTAAAATACATCTCTGGCGGAAAGTGGGGGACCCTTGTGGGAAGGGTCGAGCATATACTTATATCGAACTGTTCCAGTAGACACTTGCAACACAAAGATTACAGGGTTGAACCCCGACTGTACCAAGGAGTTTTTCCTACCTTGCACAAATTTGAATATAAATTTGAAGATATATGTATAGTCGAGCTTGAGAAACGGCTATGGACTCTCCACCTAAATTATATTAATCGCTGTTTCTTAAGCACTCCCTTCCCCTAGCTCTTGTCGTTCCCATCCTTAACTGCTCGATTGATAATATTGTTCATTGATGTTATTGTTAATTAGCTATACGCGGTTTCATATAAAAAAAAAATGAAGCTAATTTAACAGAAACCTATGAGCAAATAAAATGGTTGCCTGTAAAGTCGGTTTTACGGGCGAAGATTTTACGTGACAACGTCTTTTTCTCGGTAGAATATTTATTGATATGAATATAATTAAATTGCACAATAGGAACAAGGAATTGAATGAAAATAAGAATTGCACAAATTTTAACTATAGAAATATATTTTGTTTTCGGTGACTCATCGTAACGTTACCGGGCGTTACACTTTTTCATAAGTGACTCCCAGCCGCAACCTAATTTAAGACGTTGTCACGTCAAAAAATATTTAATTGGTAGATTTCTTTGGAATAAAACATGTATATATTATTTGTGATGGTTCAGGTAGTCATCCATCTCTGTGCCAAAATTAATCTACATATTTACATTCAGTACTTGTGTGAATGGTGAACAAAGCATAACTTCACAAACTTTCGCATTTGTAAAATAACAAGTACTCGATGCTATTTCAAATTTTCATGCTTTGTGATTTCAAATCAACTAAAATAACTCACCATCATGGTTCAAGCCGATCACTCCACAAAGCCAAAACTCACTAAATACGCACAAGAGCGATACTGAACGCACAAGTACAATTAAGATGAAGCGCCATGGATTTCCGACTCGACTATTCAAATGCAAAACGTGATATCAATTTTAATCGTGACAAATGAAATTCTCTTTTGTTTGAAATTCAATATTTAATTAAGTATAAATTATATTTAGACAGACAGGGATAGATTATGACGGAATACAAATAATTGCCGTGTATGTCTGAGTATGAAGATAAATCAGGTAGATAGAAATAGTAAAATGCACTGCCAAGAACTAGAAATATTAACTTATTTGGGCTATGAGATTGTGAATGCAATAAGCTGAGTATGCGGTCTGCCTGTTGGTAAACGGTTACCGCCGCCTATGGTATCGCGCGTTCCCGAGTCTGATGTATGTGTAATGTGCAAGAGAGGTAGGGCATAACGGGTTTCCCGTTCGAATTAGGAGCTGCCCGACGGGGGAGTGACCTCCACCTTATAGAAGTCCGTAGCCGAATAACACATTTTTTGTGTTGTGTTCCTACGCGGTGAATAAGGTTTCCAGTAATGAGCTCCTTGGGGAGGGGGGAGGATTGTTAGATTGTGTTGGAAGCAGAGGGATTAAACCCATTATGCTGCCATCACACTATAACTCTCCGAACACAGAGTGGCATCGTGCAAGTGATACTTCGGTATCGTGAGCTTAAATAAGCTCCGGTAACCGTTTCCCATCAGGTGGGCCCCGTATGTTTGTTTGCCACACTTGTTGTATAAAAAAAAATCAGAAATAGATTATAGTTTTTGTCAAATATTTACAGAATCATTTATAGATTTATATTTTTCAATTACAGAATACATGCTTACAGCTTGGAGAGCCAACTGAATACAAACTATCATTACGCACTCTTCTTGACACACTACAGCTAGATTACACAAAAATCGCAACTCCTTTGTCGGGCAAGGTATCCTCTTTTTTAATATGATACCTTAGAAAATAATTGAATTACCTTTTCTAGAGTTTAATTTAAGCTGTCATTAAAAGTAAACTAATTAAAAAAGCTTATTATACAACATCAGAGTATTTTAATGATAGCTACGCATGGTAATGAATTGCAGCTCATGCAAAGAATTTATACGTAAGAGGGAGCAACTGTTAAAAAAAGGAATCCAGAGAGCTTGCTTCGCCGTTTCTTTCCTTGCAGGTTTTTTTCGAAAGGGTAACAGCGGTAATTTTAGTTTTTTAATTTAATATTTAACGTTCAATAAGTGTTCCCTGTGTCCCTTACGTTGATTTGATTTGATGCTTGCAAACCACTTTCGTCTTATTCATAATTAATGACCGGACTGAACTGACTTTTGAGTGTTTTTCCAATTAACCCCTTATTCATAATTACGTCTATCGATCCGCTTTTTAATCTTTTGTTTCATACTTTAACACACATTATTAGAGATACTACGCTGGCGTGTTAGCAGAACGGTCACTAGTCCTATCTACGAAGTTAATAGTCATGGTATCGACTCTCAGACAGGTATTTATGTATGTATATGTGTGTTTATGAGAAACTATATGCATGAATATATACATAAATCGTTATCTACGTAGTGTAGAACAAGCTTTAATTCGATTATTGTAGAATTGTCCCAACGTATATTAGATTTTTGTATTGAAGTTAGCTTCCATTATCTAAGTAGTTTCTCGCTCCGATGTTACCGTCCTCTAAGTAGGTTTAAGTTCGCAGTGTACTGTGGGACTCGAATCCCAAATCAGCAAATGGCGCGTGTTGAATTCTCACAGGAATGTGGAAGGAAATTAAACTATAAACTCACAAAATAATACAATGCTTTTGTACCTGAGCAACAATTCAAATATTTTAATAACCGTATAAATACAAAAATGAGTGTATCTAATATTCAAATAAATTAGTTAAATTTTTACCTCCGTCGCAAACAGACCCGAAGGTTACAAAAAGGCGTCATTTTATTTTATATGTGGCAGTTGTTTTATTATTCCACGTGTTTATTTATTAATACACATTTCAAAGTTATGATATTACCTTTATAATATGTTATGTGCATAAAAGGACCTTTTGTGCTTATTACAAAGGTGCCACTTTTGTAAAACAAATGATGTTTATTTGTACGGCTAATATATATAATTTATTATTTAGCTAAAAACCGAATTATACTTACACCTGTTAAACCTATATCTTACCCCCGGAAGGTAAATGTATTAGTTAACACCATCTGGTCACCGTAGATATATTTAGATGTACCTATTCATGAAAGATGGCGAATTGCCATTTTTCAAACAAACTACAACTTTGATTTTCTTGTCAGACGTACGCAGGTTTCCTCACGATGTTTCCTTCACTTTGAAGCTTTAGGACTTAATACATACCACATATGACAAATTTCCGTGATTTGTCCTATGGGGTATGACAAATCATTGATATAATAATCAGTGATATAAAGTCCAGGTAAACTCTTTACTTAAGACTGCCACTAAAGACACTAACTTACGCCAGCAATTAAATAAAGGGACCCAATGTTTTTGATATGGTTGCATGGGAGATGATTGCCAAGTCGAGTGTTCTACTTAAGAACTGGACCGACATGTAAATTTGTCTCTGTCAAAGTTTATTTTTCCAATATCAAATAACCCAAGCACTTAAAATGGTAACGTGGAAAGTCAATGTTAAAAGTGGGCGAATTTTCATTATGCCTTTGGAAAATATATAACTACGAACTCTTTACTCAGTTGAAACGTAAATACTTGAATTCGCAACACACCGCTAAAAAATACAAGTAAAAATCTGATACGTGATCGATTGCGATATCATACGTATGTAGCGGAGTGTCGATAAAATAACCTTTGACATTATTGATATATCAAGATCTACCGCCACACCGCCCGTGCACTCCGCGTGCCCACCACATAATATTTTGATATTCAGCACGCAAACAGAACCACTAGCCCAACATTTTTCAGTTCACACGTGACCAGAAAGCGTATTACGTACGCGGATCACGTGTGTGTCGAGCTGTGGAGAACTAGCTTGCGTTTTATTTTTAACGTACTCCAAGCTTGTCAAAGAATCCCGCTGCATATTTATTGGCAAGGGTCGCGAAGCCTCCGAAGCCTCTAGAGCTCGTTAAACACCTCGCATTACATCCTCCGCTCACCCTTTTGACGTATTTACGTTATTGCGTATTATGTTATTCAGGATTAGGTTCCCTTAAGCCTTGACGCAAATTCAAATTATTCTCCCTTAATGGAGGCGATACGTTCCGCTTTAGCCCCATAATGTAACACTGAGCCCTTACGCCCACATACCATATTCACTACTTTTAATCCCACGCGTGTAATACTGTTCAATATGTTTATCGTAAATGCAGGTGTAACGAATAATATAAAACTTTTTATTATTACTATTCTGTGACATTGAAACAGTCTTATAATAGTAATGTAATAGATTATTCGATACATTAAATACAATTTCAAAGTGAATAAAAATAGAACCGATAATAATCGTTGGCATACAGTATTGATTTACAAAGAAAATACGTTTTCACTCGAGTAGCAGGACACACGGTTTCCAACTTTCCGGTTCAATTGAAAGAAACTAAATATATTGTATCTAGATTATTTATGTTGGGCCCTCTGTCGGATATCGTCTTATTATTTCGTGGTTGGTGGTATGATTCTATCAGTACCAATAATATATTAAAATGATGCAATATTTAACATTGTAGGAAGAGTCGACTCTACAAAAAACACTATCATAAGACAGTGTTTTTTTAGGTAATATTTTTGGTAAACTAACTGACTCTCTACAGGAATCTTATCTTCAGAACAACAGATTCTCCGACGAATAGCATCGGTTTAGACGAGGGTTTTGTCATTTGTGACGTTGATAATGCTAAAGCTTTAAGGAAAGTTGTGATTGACAAACGGTGACTTCGCCGTAAAACCGTAAGACAACTTTAAATTATGAATTAAGCTAATGAAAAAAAACGTGAGTTTTCTAATATATTAAGTGTTCATTAAATAAATAAACTCAGCTTCAAATAATTGGAAGCCTTAGATAAAAACGTAATAATAGGTCTCGAAGTTTACAGTAAACTGGCGATCTACTCTCTCTGCCTTTCCCGCGAGGGACTCAGCGTGATGATATGATAATAATTAAAGTAACATTTCAAATCAGTTCAAAAATGGAATATTAGCCGCTGATACATTTAGAATAGGCAAGTATTTTGACTTTGCTGGCTTGCTGAAAGGTCTTTGTGTTCTCTAGCAGCTCATTAGTATGCGGTTATCTTGAACTACGCAAGGCTGGCATATTTAGATAGATATCATATAAAATAGAGACTAATCAAGCGAGGCTAACCTAGTGTGGAACGAGGGCCAGAGGCGTTCACCTCGCGACTGTTTTAAATATGCAGACGCTCGTATTGATTGTCTCCAAGAATAACGCCCCTTCCGTCTGAACCCAGAACGCGGCCGCGCACTGCTGGCACCAACCATCACCCACAGGGCTATTTTTACTTCAAACGGTAATTACCTAATGCCCCATTAAATTTCAAATTATTTATTACATCGCATCGTTAGCAGCGATCAATCATATTATCAGCTCGATCCAAACAATTTTAAACTTGCCTTTCGACTACCATACCGTGCTTTCAACTCAACAATGGTTATTTATGGTTCCCCAATAATGAATATACGTACTGCTTATGTATCTGTATCGTGGAATTTGGTTGAGTGTTCGAATATATGTGGCTTGAAATGAATGGCCCATTCGAAATATCTCAGGCTATTATCAATCCCATTTATATTAAATGAAGTTCATGAAACTTGAAACAAAGGAGGGTAATATCTGAAGATATCGGGACATTAGAACAATTTACCAGTTTGAACATTAAAAAAACACTTCGTTCTATCCTATTGTAAAGAACGGAACCTAATCATGTTGCAAGATTTTATAAAGGACATTCACATATAAATGTCTGTTCATCTGTCCCATTCGCACTCTTTGAATCGCATGAGTCAAGAGTACTTACTCGAACCGGCAAGCATGAGTGAGGAGACTAATGAATGTGGATCAAGTGAGAGAGGTCTGCAAGCCTGGAGAGAACTGGCGTTCTACATTAATATTACTTACTTTTTACTTAAACTACTACTACGCTCTTGACGATGATATGTACCTATGTATAATGACTGTCATGTTTCGAAGCTATTAATGAAAATATATTTCCGACCGTTTGATTTTCCCAACCACATAAATTAAAACAACAATAAAACATGCAACAGAATCTATTCAAGCAACCTCATTTGCACACGCCAATAAAGTGACATGACAAATAAACTTATATAGATAGAAGTTTACATGAATAGTGTTTTAATGTTCGGACGTAGTAATTGTTTAGTAACCTGTGATTTAGGTCAGGGGTGAAAACATAATTTGTCCGATATTATATATTTTGCAGTAATACATGATCAATCATATAGTGGTATCGAAACAAACCAATAACTCAAACAGAAGAGGCAATTATGACATATCTTCTTCTATCTACCTATATCTATATCATCACATCTTGCTAGCTAGCTAATAAGGCCACCATTCCACCCCAGATTTATTTAGTTCCAAACGTGACAGGCGTCAAGTTTCCTCGCATTCCATTTCATGTTTGCATTCAGCCTTAAGCTCGTGGCACGCCTTATTGCATAAATATTTGCAACAGATTGGGTGTTTGCGCTTGTGGTAATGAATTAACCTTCCAACCAAATTATCTAATAAATAAATAAATGAAAAGTGAAACCAGAGACTTCTTAGGAGATGACACCATAACACCGGAAGTTGGACGACATTCATTTTAATCCGAAAAAGTACCAAACTGCCGAAACTGCTTATATTATATGTGCTAAACATAAGCTTGTTAAATCAGAAGTATCATTCACACAGTTACTTATCTTTTTGATTTACTTAGTGATTGGAATCAACAATATCATCTAAAAACAGTGTTATTCGGTATCTTCCGAAAAGTGCAGGTACCAGGGATCATGTGTTGGAATCGTGCACATACGGACTCGTGCAGAATCAACCACATAAAATATAAAAAGGATCGAGAGAATTTTATGACATATTTATAAAACGACATGTATAACTTTCGACGCTACGTCGCCTTTAAATGGAAAAAGCCTGTACAAATAGTGAGTTGGTGTAGTGTAGGGCAACTCAGTATACCACACGGCGGTGATCCCGGGTAGCTAAATCCCCCCTGAGCCCGTGTGAGCACGGAACCAATATCGACATTCACCATTTCCCAGATTTTTGGTCGATAGCGCACGAGTACCCGAACTCAGCTGACAATTGAAGCATGTCTACCTCTTCTTCTACCATAACGTCGTCATATGTAGGTGTTTATTTATACGTAAATGACCAGACTGTCGCTCAAGGGTAGGCAAAGAGAGCAGAGCGCCAGATCTCTCTCTAACTCTAGCAGCTCTATATATTTATAGACGTCTGTCACTTCATGTCCCTTCATACATGTTCCTATATATTTCCCCATTACTATTCCCGGCTTACTCCGTGAGGGACTCATGATGACGCATGATAATAGGTATGTATGTATACCTATGAGTTAGTTTTGAAATTACAATATTTTAGCTGAAAAAGATAAACACGGTAGGCTTTTCCTTCAAATGATAAAATTATCAAAAATTGTGTTGTATTGGCAGGTACTGATTTGGCATTTGAGCAAACAAATGTTTGTTATAGGTAACTGTTCTATTATATCATAGTAAAGGCAGCCGATAAGTTGATTTCAGCAGAAGTTTGGCGGAGGATAAAGTTTTGACTCAGATTAACGCGCCTCTCCTTTGGGCAATAAAACTATTTATTTAATTATTATAGCCACTGCTGTTTATGTATGATGGATGTGATTGATACCAGACTTTGTGATTTAAATTATTTATCTTGGTTGTCATTGCGAGCTTATAAGGACTTTAACACATCAATACTACTCAACTGTGAATAGCTACCTAATTAGGCCGCTATTATGATAGCCTTCTGATTTGAGATATGCAATAAATGTATGTAAAACGGTATCAGGTAGGTATTTATCTTCTTACCTCGTGGACCCACTTTTATGTGAATATTCAAAATTAAATTTAAACTTCAGAGTGTAAATTATCAATAGATGCGTGTTAGTAATTTTTTTAAACAATTAGGTGTCTTATAATATGTATTGTATTGTATGTATACCTGGATACTCAATAAAAATAGTAGCATATTTTATACACTAAAGTGGCAAGCAAGTACGTGGCAGGCCTGATGGTGTGGCTACCGCCGTCGAATATAACGCGCGCGTTGTCGACCCTAAAGCTTTAGCATGCGAATTATTATTGAAATATTACGTTCAGCACCCTTATCACAGACCAAGGGTAAACGTCGATCCATATTAATGTGTTTTATGCTAAGCTGACGTAAGCCACGCATAGGTATAATAAGTTGTAGTGAAAACTGGGTTATGATAAGAAAATTGCTCTGCTGTTATACTAGAAGAAGTTATTGCCGTCCGCTCATTGCACCTAAATAGTTTCCAACATTTAAATTACCTCATACTTGGTAAAATCTTAAATATTCGTTTATCCAAATGTTTTATACTCACCATTTATGTACTTAGTTGTTAAAACATTCCATTCTATTAATCATTATGTTACTTCTTATATAATAATAAATAATATTAATAATATCCTCACGCCTTCCCACAAGGGTCCCCGAAGGGGTAGGCAGAGGTGTATAGGTAATACCCACACACCCACTTTCCGCCAGAGGTATATTAGGTGCCAACGTGACAGATGGCGAGTCCATCGCCGTTACTCAAGCACGACTATACATACGCCTTTGATTTCTT